>JAPYZC010002908.1:0-20186 GCA_030522665.1 Ichneumoninae sp. A BG-2022a | reverse complement strand
ACCACCTTTATCATGTCATCCAAGCTGATGAGACACCTGGAACGAATTCATGCGGTTTCGCAGCTCGTTGATAATGTCTGACTTTGATGTGGCTGTTACCATTGACGGGGTTCTCGTTAGAATTTAGTCTGAGTGCACACTTCCATTTTCACTGACTCGGCTCTGAATTTGAGCGTTTCACTTCGAGATGAGTTTCTCGTAAACCATTTGCTCGTACATTGATAATTGGTAGGAGCTGATTTTGTAAAAGTGGTGAACGCGATCAAAGTATCGTTGATTTAAATCCTCTGCCGAAATATCATTGATTGAAACCCTAATCTGGATGGACTGGATGTATCATATTCACCACCTTTATCATGTAGTCCAAGTTGATGACACAACTGGAACGATTTTATGCGATTTCGCAGCTTGTAGATAATATGTCACTTTGATGTTGCTGTTACAACTGACGGGGTTTTCGCTAGAATTTAGTCTGAGCGCACATTTCCATTTCCACTGACTCGAGTCTGAACTTGAGTGTTTCACTCCTAAGTCAGTTTCTCTATGACAACTTTCTATTGTAAAAATAGTGAACATGCTCCAAGTATCGTTGATTTACATGTTCTGTCCAAGCTAATCGGGATGGACCATATTCACCACCTTTATCATGTCCAAGTTGATGCCACACCTGGAACGATTTTATGCGATTTCGCAGCTCGTAGGTAACGGCTGACTTTGATGTGGCTGTTACTACTGACGGGTTTCTTGCTAGGGTATAGACTGAGCTCAGGCTTCCATTTCCACTGACTCGGCTCTGAACTTGAGTGTTTCACTCCGAAGTGAGTTTCTCTATTACAACTTTTCTATTGCCACCAAGTCCGACCATAACTCGACCGATCTACTGGCTCGAGCGACGCGAGGGTGAATAGCAACGTCGGCTCGACCGTCGACGTTACCACTGCGGTCCGACTATCGACGGAATTTCCACTGATAACACTGGCAGCGGAGAACTGACACAGCAGCCCGCAATCATTGAAACGTCGAGACACTGGCGAGGGCACGTTTCACTGCGGTGGAAAAAAAAAACTTTGATACCGGCATACCGCTGGTCGTAAATAGAGTAAATAGCCGGGGGAGGGTGAGAGGGAGTTATCGAAGAGAGAAAGCTCCCGAACACTTTTATCGACGCTCGAAATCTGATTTATGGACATTCGAGGGAGTGACGCAGTCCCCCGCGGTCACGTTCGATCAATATGCTTTGTGTCGTTTGAGATCTCGTTAAAAAATAAAAATAACTGTCGCTACTAAAAATTTGTGAACCTGAGTTCGATAGGGAGAGAGAGGGCTGAGAAGTCTGCATTTTTATTCTGCAACCCCGTGAAATACAAATCAATAAATGGCGAGTGTGCTAATCACGAACGAAGTTTATTCAGAAGTGTATTAAGGATGCTTCACACCGAAGAATTCGAACACTTCCTAATGGTATAAAAATCTGAAAAAAATCAACTGTATTAAAGGTGCCAACAACATTCATTTTGCATAATAATAATGTCAAAAAGGTATTAACAAAAACCTTTTTTTCTCTTTTCAAATGAATTCATTGATTTTCTAGAAGCCACATACATTTTTTCAAAATATTCTATCATTTTTGAATTTTCGTTTTTGAATTTTTTTTTAAGGCCGAAATTACGGAACGGTTGGCGCAATGACCTCCAAACGTTTTGGGTGTACTGTAGAATCGTGATACTGAACCGTATCCGAAATTCCTGGCTCTGCAACGATTTTTTACATTTTCGAAAAAAAAAAATTTGAAATGATAGAAAATTCTGAACAAATTCATATGAATTCTGAAAAATCAAAGCATTCATTTAAAATGAGAAAATAAGAAGTTGTCTGATTTATTTTTAAACAATTAATTTTTCGAATCATTTGTTAATAACTTTTTTGGATTATTATTGTGCAAAATCAAAGTTCTTGACATACATAATGCGGCTGATTTTTTTCGGATTTTTGGCATGTCGCGAAGTACTGAAATTTTTATCGCATGAAACTTTTGGTTGGGAATGTATGTCTTGTATGAATGTATGAATCTTTAAGCCCTGTTGAATGAGATCCGAGAGTAAAATTTCTCGAAGCGAGAAAACGGTCAGAATTTACTGTCAAAGGCCCAAGGGTAGTTTTTTTTACCCACGAGGAGACAAGACTTGAATAAGATTACTCCAAAATTATATTTTCTTGTTAAAATTGTACTTTTAAAAAAATCCATGGATTATATTTTTATCTACAAATGTACGCATTTAAAATAAAAAAAATCATTTAAATTTAAATAAATTGACTCGACAGGAAATATTTGTTAGACGTGAAATCGCTTTTTTACCGTCAATTTTTATCGTTCCCTATCGAGTCGCGATTGTCACAAATTCTCGTTCCATTGAACGATCGGCGCAATACGCGACGTAAAAATTGACGCGATATTTGAGGCCCCAGCGAGCGATATTGCGGATGACATAAAAGTATCGGGGATATCGAAGTCCGGCAATAAATGGCGGTACACGCGGGACGGACGCGAGAGGGAAGACCCGTCAATTTCGTTTGTAACCGTTACGTCCAGTCGTTACATTGTACGGCAACTAAAGGCGCCTTGTCCGATCCTCCCGTTTCAGCTTTCTCCTCTCTTGGTCACTCGCTTTCCCTTTGTCCCTCGTTACCGCTCGCTGGCTCATCGCGGGATGTCCGGAAAGGGCCGGAGTGGAAGCTAGCCGAACGCGACGCGAGCGTGATAACAAATAAAATGAAAATCCCTTTGTGTCTCGCGGTCTGCTTACAGCCCGCTGTTGGATGTATATTCGAGTAATACGCGTACGCTGGTCAGCGCGCGGGCCAGTGGTAACTGCATGTACCGGTAAGCCCGCCGACGAGCTGTGCGTAATCCCCCTTTCGCGGTGCAAACGAGCGTTACAAGGGATTTTCACGACCGGTACAAAGCAAACAAAAAATATCCCATCAAAAACCGAGGAGTCAAGAATCTTTGAATCTCGATTTAACCCGCTCTCCGATCGCGAGTCAAAGGCCCTGAATATTATATCGTGTGCGATTCAAGGTAGTCGGAGCTTTACAGTAACGCAAAACGTGAGTTTCAGAGAAAATTTCGGAAACCTCGATGGGACAAAGTTGCGAAAAAAATCGAGTATATGGAAGGTGCTGCAAAGATTGTTTTTGGGAAATAATAATTCGAACTTGTTATTAAGAATTTGAAGATTAAAATCATTATTCGACAAGTTATTCGGCAACTTAACTATTTGTTTCCATAAAAATGATTCGTTTATTTTTCTGAATACGTGTACATTTTTCAGAATTTTTTGTAATCTTTGAAAACTGCGTTTTTCGGAGTTCGAACATAAAAAATACGCGACTTTCAAAGGTTACAAACAATTCTGAAAAAATCCACACGTATTCAGAAAAATAAAGGAATCATTTCTATGGAAACAAATAGTTTAGTTGCCGGGTAATTTATTGAACAATTATTTTTATCGTTAATCTGTGAATAACATTTTCCAATTATTATTACATAAAAAACAGTATTTGCAGCACCTCACATATGGTTGATTTTTTTCAGATTTTTAACCCATCAAGAAATGTTTGAATTTTCTGAAACGCACCATTAGCGGGACTGTTCCTCTCCACCAACCTTAATCAAGTTAATATTAATGAATATTAATAGCCGGTTACATCGAGATAGTTCGATATCAAATATTTGGCATATTTGATCGTCGAACGATAATTTATCATCGTCGATCGAAGACTCTTTGAGAGCAGCATAGTTTTGTCGGCGCAAAACTTTCCTTCGGAGTACTAATGGAAATTACTAATCTCAATTACTTAACACACCGACTGGGAATATCGAAATATGGCGAGGTGTATGAAGGCGTAATTGACAATTACACGGAGTTTGCCGAGGGGATGGAAAAGGAAGAATATGTTGGGGAGCTTTCGCAGCCCGAAGGCAACGAGCCTTTGAGAGGACCGGGCGGTTTCTTTGTCTGGCTCCGGGGATAACGAAGATTCATTAACGTTATCATATCCTTTCTCGAAAGGATTTTAAAACCCGGCGCGTAAAGGGGGAGACGAAGGTCGAGAGGGTGTGCGAACGACGATACAGCACGCGCGCAAGATCGTTAACTCGGTTATACTCTCCGCTGGTACGCCGGATCCCGGTGAGCTCGGTCAGGTAGCTAATTAATCCGTTTTCGGAGAACGTTTAGCAAAAAAAAAACGGCGAAATAGCTTTAAAGACGTTGCAAGGGGGAGGGGGAATTATTAAGAAAAATCCGGCCACGATGCTGCACCGCTGTACTCTTTACTTTACATCGCTAAACCTTGCGCGAACTGTGTCTATATATATTGATCGGATGTATTTTTTGAAAAGCTCTTTGTTGGCTTGTTTGTCCCAATTTTCAAGAATCCAGCGGTTCTCTCCAAGGGCTCCGATAATTATTCCTCTATTATACTATTATGGTTCTATTCTGTACGTCTCGGTGAATTGTGGACAACAACGCGATACGCGACAGCTCTGTGTATTATCGTCGTGTTACAAATACGTCATTTCCGGTTTTATAATTGCATTTTTCGATCGGAAGTGATCGGGAAACGACCGAAAGATGAAATTATCAAACCGGAAGTGACGCGGTATTTTCGGTAGGACGTCACTTCCGGTAGAAATACGCGATTTTTCATACCGGAAGTGACGTATTTCCGGCACGACGTGACTTGCTGTCGAAATATGCGATTTTTTAACCGGAAGTGACGCATTTCCGGCACGATGTCACCTGCGGTCGAAATATGCAATTTTTTAACCGGAAGTGACGCATTTCCGGTATGACGTCACAGGGGAATAATGTTACTGGCGGTTACAAAATCTTATTTTTCGACCGGAAGTGGTCTGGAAAGGAGCGAAAGACAAAATGATCAAAGCGGAAGTGACGTATTTTGTGTATGACGTCACTTCCGGTGGAAATTTACGTTTTTTCAAACCGGAAGTGACGCATTTTGGGCGCGTCAATTGCGATCGAAAAATGAGATTCTCAAACCGGAATTGACGTACTTCCGGTAAGTCGGCGGAAATCTAAATGTTTGTTTGCTATAAATTCCATGGTGCGTTGCGAGGGCGCGAAGCGCCCAAGCCACAACAACCCGCTATTGCACATATATATGTATATATTATTCGCCTTATCCCGCCAACGGGTAATCCGTTTATCTATTCATTACCTGCAGTGGGATATCGATCCTCCCCTTCCGACGCTGCGTCCAACATATATTTCAGAATACAATTTCAGCTCGATTAAACGTTGGGGTACAAATTAACGACTTCGAGCTGACTCGAAACAACATTGAAGCAGTTGCGCAGGCGAAACGAGATTGAATTACGAAACACGTAAAACATTCTTACGTCGTTAAACTTAGATAGTCTGTACGAACGAGAATAGTCGGTGAATTGTCGACAATGAATTTTAAAAAATGCTACGGTAATTGTGAAATATCTCGTTTCGCCGGTTACCATAAATCATGTCTGTTGAACACTTTAATGGCGCTGAGAATTTTTCTCAGTGTCGTTTATTTTTCTCAATATGTATGATTTTTTTCACAATTTTTCGTAATCCTTGAAAAAAAGGTTACAAAGGTTTTCAAAGGTTACAAAAAAATTCTCAAATAATACATGCCTATTGAGAAAAATAAAAGAATTATTTTAGGAAGGAAACTATTTAAGTTGCCGGGTAATTTGTTGAATAATGCATTTTTTTCAGAATTTTTCGTAATCCTTGAAAAAATCGCGTATTTTCTATCTTCAAACTGTGATAAATCGCAGTTTTCAAAGATTACAAAAAAATTCTGAAATAATTCATGCCTATTCACAAAAATAAACGAATTATTTTTATGAAGAAAAACATTAAAGTTGCCGGTTAATTTGTCGAATAATGATTTTTATCTTCAATTCGTTATTATTGACGAATTGAAGATAAAAATCATTATCAGATTAGTTATAAATAGAAATAACGAGAAGGAAGAAGGCACACGGCGAGCATGGATTTATTGTACTGACGGGACTCACGTTTCAGCTGTACGAATGTGAGCTGATCGATGGCTCGTCGGAGGGGTTTGTCGTCGAGGGTCAGATCGAGAAGCGGAAGACGAGCAATTTCTTGAACACCCTCGGCCGCTCCCCACGAGCCCGCGGCGGTGGCTGCTCTGACCGATAGCATGCCGCCGATCTGAAGAAAAGCGGCGCTGTCGTTCTCCTTGAGGGCCTCGATGCAGAAGGTGAGAAGGGCGGTGGTCGCCTGGAGATGAGTCGCGCACCTCGCAACCTGATCGCGAAGGGATCGAACTCTCGCCTCGCGGGTTTGCCTCGCGGCCTCGATCAATCGGGCCTTTCTCGCCTGAAGAAGACTCACGAGGTGCGCCACCCTCTCCTCGACTTCCTCCTCCAGGCTGACGCATTCCTCCTGTAATGAAAAAATAAAAAAGAACGAAAATAAATTCCTGGCATCGTCCGTCGATCTCGGCGCGGAAAAAAAAAATTAAATAGTCGGCAACAACCGAAGGGCAGTCGCTCGGCAAGAAAAACTGTAATCAATTTTATCTCAACGGTGTTAAACTTTCTCGCTGAGCATCAAATAACGAGTGTCTGCTCAACTGTTCGACGAAGACGCTGGTGATTTGCTTTTAGCTCAAGACGTTGGAGAATTTAAAAAAAAGGTACTATTTTCGTTATCGACTGAATTGGTTTCGGATCGTAATGAATAATCGAGGCAGCTCTGCGAAATCGTCACGGCAATGAATGGAATGATTCACTCCCAGAAAAAAGTTTATCGTAATCAAAGAAAATTTATTAAGGACGAAGAAAAAAGTTTATTTGCTTTATAACCTCATAGAGCTTTTATTAATTTCTAATATATATTTTTTTGATAGCATTATTCTTATTATTTAATAATATTTATTTGGATCTCATGAACAGATTACTAATGTCAAATAATTGTATTTATTTAATATTTGTTAATAAATAATAATTAAACAACAGCCGTTATCTGAACCTAATAAGTATTTTCTTAATAATAAATTTCATTTGAAGATCGAAATTTATTTGATGTTAATAATTTTTTGGTTCTGGGTGTCCCGCGACGAATCTGCACTCGATCCATTCACAGACGATTCTCCCAGTCACACATTTATTTCGTCGCGTTTATCGAATTACAAAATTGCTAAACCTCGCCGTCCGCATTATCCGAATCGGTCCGAAAGCGTCGCTTCGAGAAATTAAACACCTGACCGCGGCGAAAAGTGAATTTGCCCGTCTGTCTGGACCGTACTTATTTTTCGTTAAGAGCCTAATTTCATTACACCCTCGCTCGCCGGTATCTCACCGGCGGCGCCCCCCCTTAACAATATTTCCCGCTGAAGCGTCGACTGACGAGGGTGGAAAAATGAATCCGCCAGATGCTTCCCGACTCGCGGCGCAGACACTCTTCGCGATGCTTTTTCTAGCTCGCCGTCTCGATGTTGTGTATCATGGGTATTTATTGAATCAGGATCAGCACTCGAGACGCGGAATATTGATTGCGACGTGAAATAAAATTCCCACTCTCTCTCGCACGCCCTCGACGATAATGCCGTAGGACTTCGGCCCCGAGACGCCGAGAAAGTTGGCGACACGCTACCGGCGTGTTTCCTCCCGGCTCTCGACGCGATGCCGGGAGTTTGCGTTTTTTCACTTTGCGCTCCCTCGAATCGGGCGAGGCGAGAGACCTTTTATACTCGCGCTTTATGCGAGACGACGCGAGGGAGATGTGCACTTTTCGCATCGTTCCGGTTCCCGTTCTCGACGGGGTATCTCGATAAACTTCATTGCTACACGACACGTGTTCTCGGCGAGCTCTCGCTACCGTTGATGCCGCTGGATCGCGGAAATGGATCATCCTTTTGCACTGTTCTCGACTTCCGGCTCCGAAGATTTATCCACGTCCCAGACGGTTGCCATCCGACGGCAATTCTCGCGGCATTATTCGCGGAACTTTGTTGAGAATGCATTCCGTAAAATTCGCGGGTAATACATCGAATAGTCGAAATACATGGAATAGTCGATAACCTCGAGGAGCGCCCGTTGACGCAGTCCTTGCGAATAGTGTTCACTTCGCATAAGTTTCAGAGAATTGCAAACAATTCTGGATAGTATAAAAATCTGAAAAAATCAAGCATATCAAAGGTGCTGAAAAGATTAATTCTGCATGATAATAATTTTATAATGCTAATGATGTTATTAAGATTACTGAAATAAAAAATGATGCAACAAATTACCCGGCAATCATTTTTTTTGTTACGAAAATTATTTGTGAATTTTTCTGTATACCGGGGAATTTTTTGCAGGATGTTATGTGATGTTTGAAAATTACGATTTTAAACAAATTTCAACATAGAGAAAGCACAATTTTCAAACATTGCATTAAATTCTGAAAAAATTCATGCGTATTCTAAAAAAAGTAACGAATCATTTTCACGAGAGAAAAAAATTAGGTTGCCGGGTACTTAGTTGCATAATTTGTTATTTCAGTCATGTGTTAGTAACATTTTGGAATTATCGTGCGCAAACAATCTTTACAGCACCTTCCTTATGCTCGATTTTTTCAGATTTTTTTTGCCGTAACATTTTGGAATTATTATCGTGCGCAACCAATCTTTTCGGCACCTTCCATATGTTCGGTTTTTTGCAGATTTTTATCCGATCGAGAAGTGTTTGTAATTTTCTCTTTTTCCTCTCACAAACTTGAACTGCGTCAGAGATAACGAAGACTACCTTAATCATCGAAAAACATGTCTTCCTACGTACGAGGGAACTCGAACCCTGGAGAAGTGAACATTTCGCATCGTTTCGATTCGCGTTTTCGCCGGAGTGTCTCGAAATACTTCATTGCTACCGTTGACCCCGCCGCATCACAGAAATGGATAATCCTTTTGCCCCGTTCTGGACTTCCGGCACCAAAGATTTATGCCCTGGACGTCCCAGACAGTTTCCATCCGACGGCAATTCTCGCGGGATTATTCGCGGAGCTTTATTAAGAATATATTCCATAAAACTCGCGGGTAATGCATGAAATAGTCGATAGCCTCGAGGAGCGCCCGTTAATCATCGAGAAATGTATCTTCTTGCCTACGAGGGACGTCGAACCCTCGAGAGCGTTATTACGCAAAGTGCCTCGAGGCAATAACATATTTTGTATGCTTATTTTATCGTCGCAAATGATATACGTGTCCTTTTGTTACATTTTTTCGGGTCCCCCCGAGTCTCGAGGGCGTAGTCAGCTGTATGCGTGTTTTTTTTTTTGTTATTATTATTACGCCCAAGCTGCGCCGACGAGATGAAAATAAGACGGGAAGATAGAGCGGCAGGAGAGACGCGCCGGTAGACGTCGCATACTCACGTGCACTTTATCCGTCATTCCTTTGAGTCTCTGGATGAATTCAGTCGTCGAGCGCGCCCGCTCCGACAGCTGCTGAAGATTCTGCGACAGCTCGGTCTGAAACATAAGACGGTTGACGAGTTCGTGAGCAAACGAACGGAAAATGAGAATGTTAATATCAGGTTTTGCTTGATATTAACCGCGAATATTCCTATCAGAGACAAGACACATGTGAAGCTTTGTGAATAGAGCAGAGTAGGAGAAATCGCGTCAGAGCTAATTTTTATTCTTCAATGAATGGCAGCATTAGCGCACTTCCGAATGATTTTGGGAATGTCTGTGGCGATGAGAGGGGCAAAATGGACCAGCGAAATGAGCCAGTCTGATGACATCAAATTTCATCTTTGGCGAGTCTCCGTTAATGCATAGTAAGAAAAAATTACACAGTAAAAGCAACGATACCGACTTTTTACCATAAATAATAATTCCCCAGGAAAACGTCTGCATTTTATAGTTACGACAATGACAAAAAATCATGGTACAAAGTAAATCTGCGCCAATTTGGCGCTATCAGACGAAATAAAAAAAAAAAAGTGAGGTAATATGGACCGGCCTGGAGTTTTATATAAATTCATTAATTTTAATTCCCAAAGATTCACGACTTACAGGACACATTTTAATTACTCTCTTGACATGCATTTTTATTTTTACGTAAATTCTCAACTACAAATAAAAATCCTTGTCAAGTGAATAATTAAAACGCAGCCTTTAATGCGTGAATCCTTGGGAACTAAAATTGATGCTTAACATCCGTTAAACCATGAAAAATTGTCCACAGTTCATTACACGATCGCAAGGTGTTTGGTTCTTCGTGGGCGCCGTTTTTCGACTTCCAAGATTAAATCGAGCTTGCGCACTCCGATGATCTTTGGACGCTACCGCGTAAAAAAAAGGGAGAAAGAGGAAAAAAAAACAATTTGTATTCCGGTGGCTCGCGCCTCGTTCACGCCGACGAGAACCGCATGCGGCCTCCGGATCGATAGCTTCCACTACACAGCATATATACATACCTACATGGGTACACTATAGTAACAGCGGTAGGAGGATGCCGGTCGGTTTCGATAGTGGATATCGCGCGTACCGCACCGTGACGCAGCCAAACGCATTCGCAGCCGACGAGCCTGGGGGCTGCAGACAAGCCGCCCCCGGCAGTCACTATACGCGGGCTGTATCCATCCGGGACAGGTGTATTTGTTTACAAACGAATTTCTATCCCATCGGGGGACCGGAGGGATACACAACACCGAGTAGAGACACCGTCGGGCCTGTTCTCGTTAAGTAACCTATCGCCGTGAAAATTGTCACCTCTCTGTCCCCGCACCATACGCTCTCCGCTTCCCATAAGATAAACGTTTGAACGATATTGTCATTTTTTTTTTCATCACTAGAGACGTGAAAAAAAGCTGTAAATTGATATAAATGCGGACGCCGTGTGCAAACTACTTTGCACCTTTTTCACAGTTTATTTTACCTATTTTTTTTAGATTTTTTATTTTAGGTTTATTCAATTAACGAGCAAACGAACATCGCTTCTTTTCAGAACGAATACTATACGGACCTTCGTAATAAATTTTTTCTGCGTCAGCAGAAAAATACACTTCAAGGTACGTCTGTGAATTTTTACTGATTTTTTTTAGCACGCCAAATTTTTATTCTAATCGCTCGAAGGTTTCGTATTGGCAAATTCCAACCCGCAACCTGGACAATTGGCAACGTACGCAAAATTGACAAGGATCCTGTGGGTGAAACGTTTGTTTGGATGAATGTTTTATTTCGGTTGGCAACATTTTAGAATTTTATTTTTAAGACATTTTTTTCCAAATGTCTGATTTTCCGGCGTTTTGGAATATTCTGAACATGTTTACATGAAAATGTCGAAAACAAGTTCACGTAAACAAAGCCTCCCCTGAGAGGAAACAAAAATTGCCGCGAGCGTCATTACAATACCGTCAGTGTGATAACACTTTGGAGCTGTTGACGCACGATCGGTATGCACACACTGCAGCGAGCGAGATAGATCGGAGGCGTAAAACGCCTCCGATAAGAGGAGGTGTCGCCGATAAGGAACTCGTAAATTCCACTTGACACACAGTCGCCTTTCGTCCCGACGATCGCCGCCATAAATGTTCTCGCGGACATCGGTATTTTCTCGTTCCAGCGAGAACATTGGATCGACGATGTTTTACAGGTTTACGGTGTTTAGTTTTAGCGATACACCGTAAAGAAAAGTTTGTACTTTTTACGACAAATTGTCGTCCACAAAAGTCCAAAAAATTGTATTTGTGAATTTTTCGATCGCACCATACGGCTTTAGTTTTACAAACAAAAGTAAATACTAAAATTGTTAATGACACAGGAAATAGAAGCATAGGTTGCATATGCAAACCCGAAAAAAACGCGGTCGTTATTCAATTATACACTTATTTAACTACACGGAAAACAAATTTGCTTACCGGCTGCGAAAGGTTTTTTTTGCTTGTTTCAATGTCATTTTCAATTCTTATAATTTCATATGATTACATATCATATGAAATCATAAGAATCGAAAGCAGAATAGAAATAACAATTTTTTTTCCGCAGCCCCCAAGCCAGTCTTACTTGAGTCATTGACATTTTTCTTTTCAGAGTACACTGAGACAAAGGATAGTGTTTCCTACTATAACGAATTGTTCCCAGGAGGAACGTCTATATAGACAGTTTCTGAAAGAATAAATTCAATCGGTTAAACTACAATTATGGTTGCAAATATGATTTTTTGTCATTCTCGTAACTATGAAATGAAGACCTATGTATTATTATTATTATTATTATTATTATTATTATTATTATTATTATTATTATTATTGTTGTTGTTGTTGTTATTTACAGAAAATGAGTTTACACTTTTTAGTTCTGCTTTTATATAATGTTATTAACGTAAAAATATATAGATCAACTATAACGAACTACTACTAACTATTTTTTATGGTAAATCGTCGGTATTGTTGCTTTTACTATGTAATTTTTTCTCAGTTTGAGTTACTTTTACCGAAATTCGTACTCCGATCTTACGAAATAATTGTTGATTATTCGTCCACTTCGTGTACGAAGTGGACGTTCGAGCGAACGTGGTAACATTTGTCTCGAGAGCGTTTCTGCGAAAATCGGTCGATCGGCCGATCGTTCGGCGAACAGGGCATGGCCGCAAATTTTCGACGTAACAGGTGAGTTCGCCGGTAACGCTTGTTAACTGCGGGTCCCGTATAACTTTCTGCGCTCGAAGGGCGTAATGGCCTTTACGCTATTATGCGCCGTGCAGCGATATACCAGCCGAGCACAGAATTGTTATACAGCCACTTTCAATTTGCCAACGTTCTGGGGCTCCTCTCACCGATACCGTGAGCACGCCAGGAACAGCGGCACCGGTGGCGGCAGCAGCCCGGAGGTGAAACTAGAAGCGCGGTATCGCATAAAGGAGACTCTCGTGTCTCCATTCGTGTCAGTGGGTAATTAAGTTTCATACCTTCTCGAGATACCGCCGAGAGGGAGGTATAGATACAGACAATTTAGTTCGAGCTGTACGCTCGCTCCGCACCGCCCATGAACAATTTCTCGATTTCCATCGCCCGGTCGTCCAACCTCCGGAAACTTTATCGCCCTTATCCCCCACAAGGGTCCCTTGCCCCCCCCCCCCCCTCGTAGCGGCATCGCAGTCGTGTGAATTATAACCGGGGCGGAAATTCTTTGGCAACTTTATCACGGCCTTTACGAATTACAACGGATTGCAAATTTGCAACGGATCGAAACTTTTTCGTGCCGCTCGCCGCGGGTGCAAAGCTCTCGTGGTGTCGCGATAAAGAGTGACGTATTTATTACGGCCTCTCGACGCGACGAAAGTCTGCAAGGGCCCGTGTGGCCTGGTACGGTGCGGCGGAGAGCCGGCGGTCACCCGAGGAAATATCTTAATCGTTGAGTTCGAAAAAAAATAACCGAATGTATTGTAAAAAAAATCCTAGAGGTAAACGTCAAGCCTTAAGTTAGAAAAAAGAAGTCTCAAAGTGGGTAATTTATATTACGGCACTCTGAGGCATTTTTTAAATATCTTAACGATTGAGGTTTGCCATAGGAATTTTTTTAGCGCTTTATAGATTCGGTCCATTTTTCATATTATCCACTTTGAGACTTTTTTTTCTAACTTAAGGATTGAGGTTTTACCGTAGGGATTTTTTTCGCGCTTTGTAGATTCGGTTCGTTTTTTTCGACCTTAAAGATCAAGATTTTTTTTAGATGACCGCCTGCCACAACGTACCAGGTGGTTTTTATAAACCAGACCGAATTTATAAACTGCCAAAAAAATTCTACGAGAAAACCTGAATCATTAAGTTAAAAAAAACACCTCCAAAAGTGAGTTACTATAAAAACGGACCAACCCTGTTACAAATTATTATTATTATTATTATTATTATTATTATTATTATTATTATTATTATTATTTACAGAAAATAAGTTTGCACTTTTTAGTTCTGCTTCGTTTAAAAAATCGTTTGAGAAAATCTCGACCAGATGAGACGACGCAATTAAACTAAATCATTCTGTTTTGACGTTCTCAATAAGTCAAACGAAGCCTCGTCTCGCCATGGCAATTCAATTCCTCGCGACCGGCCCGACGGTTCTTCGTCCCTTGACCCCTCCGCATAAACCCTGCGTGGCGTATATCAAGTCAGGTACGTAAAGTCACGCGAGGGTCGCAAAGAACGGATAAAGTAAGGGAAGCGGGCAGCGGCGGAGATTGCGGTCTAATCACAAACGAATAATTAGACACACAAATCATTGTTTGCGTCGGTCAAGTAGAACTTACGTGGCAGTTATATTGGCTCCGAGGTCTGACATCGTGTTCGCGAGGCGAGGCCCGAGGCACACGCCGGGGCCTTAATTGATTGATTAACGCGTTGGCGCGCACGGGAGGGTGCGAGAAAAGAGTTCGAACAATCTGGCTCGCTCCCTCTTTCTCTCGCTTTCTTTGGTTCTTCTCCATTATAGTGTTGTTCTACGCCGCCCCCAGACAATCGTTTTGTTTGCCAGCCTCCGCGTTACAACTGTCTATACATGCACACATAAATGCACATATATGTGTATGTGTATGTGTATGTGTATGTGTATGTGTATGTGTATATGTACGTGTACTGTATGTGTATGTGTATGTGTATGTGTATGTGTATGTGTATGTGTATGTGTATGTGTATGTGTATGTGTATGTGTATGTGTATGTGTATGTGCATGTGTGTGTACACACACATATATACACATATGTATATGGAATTGTGTATAGAGCAGACGACAGTGGTGCACGGTAGACGAGCAATGGGACAAGGGAATAATTGATCGTCAGTCTGTCAGGCAGACCTTTCATTCTTCTCGGCTGGCCGGGGTCGTTCATAAATGTATTTCGATCGACCCGCTGTGCTTCGCTCAACGTCCGTTCAGTCTCTCTCCCCGACGATGGAGCCGCGTCCCACATTCAGTTAACGTCACCGGCAGATTACACGGGAATGATAATTAACACGGGTTGCGTAACGGAGACTCGTCCGGGACGCGATGACGCGTTCGGTACAGCGAGCTTATCGAGAAATTAACCGATGGAGCAAGAAATCTATGCGCGGGTACGAAGAGGATCGCGAACCTTCCTCCGTGGAATATCGTAGATCGGAGTACAAACAACCCCGGGGCGAATCGACGGAAACGCCGCTACTTCTGGTTTCTGCGCGGCCCGGAGGGCCAACCGATGAACCATCGAAGCGACGATGCTTGTTCGACCCGGGTACATTACCATCTCGAAGTACCCTGGCGAATTATCCCTTCGCGTTACGGAGCGTCGTTCGGTGGAGTTCTCGTCGATGCCTTGGAGACTGGATGCTGTTTTTATGGTCCGCGAAAAATTGGCAAAAATCACCCATTTTCCGGTTTCCGGTACGGGTTCTTCAGCACGTAGAAACGTGGTTTAGCTTCTTTAACCAAAGAGCTTTGATGACAATGACCTCGTTCCTGCGGCAAAACGATTAGTAGAAGCAATTGGTTTTGCTATCACAAGACTTTCTGGTTACTGCGACGATTTGGTTTGGGGCGAGGATAAACGACGCCTGCTGTAATAATCGCTAATATAGGATTGGGAATGTACGAAGACAAATTGTTCTGTTTCTCTAACAAAATGTAGATTGTTAATAATTTATTGTTGTGACGGCAAAAATATTTGTTGCCACAGCAAAATATTTTGTTGTCCTTACGTTAACCAGGTAAATCAGTTATGGTATCAAAATTCTTGTTGTCCCAACAATTCTCTTTCTCCGTGTAGGATAGTTATAGATACGTACATACGTTTATTTGAAGATTAAAGTGCGTTTGTATTTTATCATTTTATTATATTGAAAATAGTGTATTTGCAATTGTTAATTCTTGAAATTTGCTGTACATGGATGTATTAAACTCCGAAAGGTATTTTGGCAACAGCAAATTTCAAGAGTTCGCAATTCCACTTCATTTTTATGTTGACCCGAACACAAAGGAACTGTTTCCTCACGTCCCCTTTTTTCACTTTGCGCGACGAGCGTCTCGAGCTCGTCGTAATTGTCAGCACGTATAAATTTTGTTGCTAAAGTAACGAAAGCTGTTTTATTGCGGCAGCAAATCGTCGCGAGCGAAAAATGTTGTTATGTTTACAAAATGGTTTTCTTATCCCAATGCTAACAACCTAAATTTGTTAACGTAACGACAATCTTGTTGTACGAACAAATTTTTTTCTCCGTGCCTGTGCGAATTCCGTCAGCAAGATAAATCGCCAGTTGCACGATGAGCGTGCACAAAAGTACGTTCCTAAAATCGTTAGATATGCCTTCGTGCCTACCAAAAATGTTGCTATGTTTACAAGCTGGTTTTCTTATCCCAATGCCAACAAACCAAATTTGTTACCGTAACGAAAATCTTGTACGAACAATTTTTTTTTTCTCCGTGCCTGTGCGAATTTCGTCAGCGAGACAAATCGCCAGATGGGTTCCGGCAGTGCAGCACGACAATCGGAAATCCGCCAGTTGCACGATGAGCGTGCACAAAAGTACGTTCCTAAAATCGTTAGATATGTCTTCGTGCCTACCAAAAATATTGCTATGTTTACAAGCTGGTTTTCTTATCCCAATGCCAACAAACTAAATTTGTTACCGTAACGAAAATCTTGTACGACCAAATTTTTTTTTCTCCGTGCCTGTGCGAATTCCGTCAGCGAGACAAATCGCCAGATGGGTTCCGGCAGTGCAGCACGACAATCGGAAATCCGCCAGTGGCACAATGAGCGTGCACAAAAGTACGTTCCTAAAATCGTTAGATATGCCTTCGTGCCTACGAATAATTGGTCACCGGGATATTCCGTCGAGATCGGAGGAGCTTCTCAAAGGGGCGGAGGGGGGGGGGGGGGGAGCCGAAGCGGAATGAATTAATTAATTCTCCGTTTCTCCCGCCCGTATAGCCTGCCCGATGTCTGCTCGTCCGCGATATATATTCAGGCGGACGTAAGAGACCGTGGAGCTCGAGGCGCGCACACAGTACGGAGAGGCGCGCGTTATCGCCGGTTCCCAGCCCCACGCGATACAACCCTCCGAGTTAAAAGCTCTCGTTCTCTATCGCTCCGTAGTTTTACGATTATACTCTCCCGATTCGTCTCCTTCTCGCTCGGCCCCATCACCGGCATCGCAACGAATAACATCCCCGACTCACCCTCGCCGCCCCGTCTCTTCATTCCTCGCCACCCGTACCACGGCGTTTCTCCACCCGACGAACTGTACTACAGCAACAGATAATACGCCCCGGCGTAAACACGATACCGGCTCCATGTACCGGTGCGCCATTAGAGAGAACGCGAATACGCCGGCTTCTCGTTGTTCTACGTGGACGCGATGACGGGGCAAAAGGGTCCTCCACTTAAGACGAGATTCTTTTTTTTAAGTCCTAATATTGATTTTTAAAAAGTAGCCCCTTTTGCCCCTGTTCCATTTCGCCCCGCTCCCTGCCTGTTACGAAATTGGGCGCTCTACAGGGCGCTCTGAGGCATGAAACATCGATTGGTTCCGCGGAGAGCCATAAACGCATAAGGTAAGCGGCCCAGCTTCCGCCACCTTTAGGCCCAGTTTCCGCCATTTTCAATCGTTAAAGGGAACATTGTATAAAAAATATACGTATCGCGGCATTAATCAAGAGTAAACCGCTCTTCAACATACGGTCAATTTCGTTTGTATTTAACGTGTACTGTATTTATTATTAGTATAAATTGCCATTAATGGCGGTAACTGGGACAGTGGCGAACACTGGGCCTTTTACTTTGCAAGGAATACGCTGGCTGCTCGTTGTCGAACGTGTACGTGATGACGGGGCAAAAGGGTCCTCCACTTAAGACGGGACTTTTTTTTAAGTCCCAATATTGATTTTTAAAAAGTAGCCTCTTTTGCCCCTATTCCATTTCGCCCCGCTCCCTGTCTGTTACGAAATTGGGCGCTCTACAGGGCGCTCTCAGGCATGAAACATCGATTGGTTCCGCGGAGAGCCCTAAACGCATAAGGTAAGCGGCCCAGCTGCAGCCACCTTTAGGCCCAGTGTCCGCCATCTTTAATTGTTACAGGGCACATTTCATAAAAAATATACATATCGCCCATTAATCAAGAGTAAACCGCTCTTCGACATGCGGTCAATTTAGTTTATATTTAACGTAGGGTAGAGCAGGGCAAAATGGGGCAACGGGGCAAAACGGGGGCAAAACGTCAGTTTTTGGGCAAAACGTCATTTTCCAATAATTTTTGGATACCCGAATTCGCCCTATCGGATCCATCAGGCTTTTCTGCCCAGTTTTGCCACCTTGTCCGATCCAAAAATGATTGGAAAATTTAGTCTTGCCCCGTTGCCCCATCTTGCCCCGCTCTCCCCTATACTGTATTTATCATTAGCATAAATTGCGATTAATGGCGGTAACTGGGCCTTTTTTACCTTACAATACGCTGGCTCCTCGTTGTCGTACGTGTACGCGATGACGGGGCAAAAGGCTCCTCCACTTAAGACGAGATTTTTTTCACGTCCCACTATTGATTCAAAAAAGTTTTCCCTTTTGCCCCTGTTCCATTTTGCCCCGTCCCTCTCTGTTACGAAGTTTGCACAGGGCGCATCGATTGGTTCCGCAGAGAGCCCTAAACGCATACAAGGAATACTGGCCCTTCGTTGTCCTACGTATACACGATGAAAAGGTCCACTTAGGACGAGACTTTTTTTCACCTCCCGATATTGATTAAAAAAAGCGGTCCCTTTTACCCCTGTTCCATTTCGCCCCGCTCCCTCTCCGTTACATAGTCTGCACAGGGCGCTCAACGGCATGAAACATCGATTGGTTCCGCAGAGAGCCATAAAGAAGATCTCATTATTGGCGTGCCTTCGTATAATTTCCGCCACTTAACCAATTACAGATGCAGCTCCGAATACGCGAGTGCCCCGCCATCGGAGTACGAACTCCCCGAAGTCCTCTTCCATATTTATTTAGATATTTACCGACGCAGTATGAAAGACGCGGGAAGACTCCAACCCGAGCCAGTTATGAAATGCTTTCGCCTTCTCCGTGTCCACGTCGTCTCTCTCTCCCTTTCTTCTCTCCTTCTACGGCTCGTTGAATTATGAGATATTGTAGGCAATAAGCGGCTTGTGCTCGTTTCGCAATCGATTCGTTCGCGCAAGCGGGCTCTCCCGCGCCGTACCGGCCAGGATATGTATTCGTGCCAGTGTAATACGTGTCTCGGGTATCGAGTTACGTTTAACGCGTTTTAACGCTCGCGCGATACAACGCTGTGCGATACTCTCGGTCGTTGTATGCACGGAGCTTCCTCTTACAGGAGGTTTTACTCGGTAGTTTCGCAGTCGCTGAAGCGCGTTGTTCAATTCGCGTATGTCGCGGATCGGCTCGTGAAATATCGCCGAACGCGCCTACTCCGCTAGCCACTCCGCTCCCCGTTCGTGTTCGTGCCCCGGAATATACCGTACTTTATGCGCCCGTACAGCCGCGGCTTGTGTTACTATACTCGTCCCATAATATACGAGCTTCCCCAAAAACATCGACCACCCTCGAGTTCCTTTTCCCTCAGGCGCTCTCCTCGTTCGCTCACTCACCATACAACGGGAGCCACCCTTCTCGCGAACAAGCCACCCTCATACACTCGCACGAATTCGCACGCACGCGAGCACCGCGGAGCGCTTTCGGGAAAGGGAGCGACTAAACTCGCCCCCGCACCCCCGTAGAATTTCGCTCCGGGTGCCCGACGCTCCGGGACTAACGTAAACGTTGCCGACGACAGGGCAGAGTTGCACGCGGAAGAATCCTCCCAGTTCGATACTGGGGGAAGACGTTTTTAGAGTATGTTGACCAGGCCCGATCCGCGCTCGTCAAACAGGCGCTAATTTTTCGAAGCGTTTGTAGATAGTTTTGTGCATAGGACAGACTAAAATACGGATGATGGTTTGTATTACGGCGTATGTACCTAACCTAGGGAAACATTTATGGCAATGGATAGGCAAAACTGTTAGTTGGGTTTTGGGATAGGCAATACCTAGGGAAACGTTTATGGCAATGGATAGGCAAAACTGTTAGTTGGGTTTTGGGATAGGTAAAACCTAGGGAAACATTTATGGCAATGGATAGGCAAA
>JAPYZC010002907.1:0-15606 GCA_030522665.1 Ichneumoninae sp. A BG-2022a | reverse complement strand
TATATATATACACATTGTTGTCAATGAGTTAATATTTGACATCTGGAAATTGGACTTGCATCTTAGTATGCATCGCTACAATAGTTTTAACGAGCCTTTTCAATGCCCGAGCAGCTGCCTTTACGGGAACTCATTTTATACGTACCGCGAAGCCTTGGGTGGTCCTGTATACCGAATGGAATTGCCAATAGCATACATATTAGCATACGTGTTTGGAGGAAGAAACGCCTTTATCCTTTGTGCTTTGGGAATGGAACCGATACGATTGGTTTATCTTAATTCTATGGAGTACATAGCAAACGGACGCTACAATGAAGATTCCATAGCGTCGTTGATTCGTTTGATTAAAAATAAACAAATACGTTTGTCGCTTCGCTTCCTCTAATTGGCCTTGCCCAACTTCCGATGCCGTATAGTTAAACGTAGTTAACCGGATCTCGCGAACGTGGAGATGTTAACAACGGGATAGCGATCAAAATTTTATATACCGTCGTTCTGCCATGCTTTTATTGTTTTTTAATCTCTGAAAGCTCGTGACGCTTTGGGAACTGGAACGATATTGTAACACGTGTTGGTTGTTTCACACGTGCCCATCCAATTAGCGGGAGTTCTCGAAGGTTGATAATTAAAACATATATTTCACATGAATTGTATTTTATTTAAGAGCGTGCAGATTCCCGTTCACAGTCGAATAACTAAATAAATAAATCTCGATCAGCTCTTTGATCGTGGGGAAGAATTGCACTCACTCGAGAATCTTCCATCGCGCTTGAATAACATAAAAGAGTAGAATTATCCGATGTAGACATTGATTATTCGCGGTGCAGTGGTTTCGATAAATTGTATAGCTTTCTAATGGTTCTGGCTTCGTTGAAGCCAGACTTTCAACGGGACGACACCCGAACAGAATATTTTAATAATAAAAAAAAATTTTCCGTAGCTTACTCAACAGCGACAGGTTTAAAAAGATGAAAACATCTTTCCTGAGCTTTGCGCTCCTCGGAGGATTTTTCGCAATAGGCGTTAAATCGCACGGTAGACTGATCGAGCCACCGTCCAGAGCTTCCATGTGGAGATACGGTTTTGATACACCTCACGATTACAACGATCACGAGTGTTATTGCGGTGGTTTCAGTCGACAGTGGCAAAGAAACCAAAAAGAATAACAAAAAAAAAAAAAAAAGAAAAATATATATATATATATATATATAAAATAATAAGATTCTTCGTCGACAGCCAAGAGCCCATGAGACGGGCGGAAAGTACGGCAACAGTATAATAGTTCGAAAGTATCGAACTGGCTCACTTATACCAGTGCGAGTTGAGTTGACAGCGAATCATTACGGCTACTTCGAGTTTCGTACGTGTGCAATGACCGTTCGAGGACAGGAAGTCACCGACGAGTGTCTG
Source organism: Ichneumoninae sp. A BG-2022a (assembly GCA_030522665.1). Lineage (NCBI taxonomy): Eukaryota > Metazoa > Arthropoda > Insecta > Hymenoptera > Ichneumonidae > Ichneumoninae sp. A BG-2022a. The sequence continues at coordinate 14,196 of JAPYZC010002907.1, read as the reverse complement.
GCGAAACACTTACTCAGAGGAGAGAACGGAACTGTTCGTTATTATCCAGGACCTGGAGCAAGAGTTTTCGAGGCGTACTACAGATTGCCCGACCAACTCACGTGCGCACAGTGTGTCTTTCAGTGGAGATATATCGCCGGAAATAATTGGGGCGAATGTGGCAACGGGACAGGTGAAATACAAATTGCAATAATATATTAATAATCGGATAACGTATCGATTAGAAAGCACATGTTACGCCAACACCGGAAGTTGCTCAATGTCGATAACAAGAATCGACTGACATAATTATATAGATATACTGGTAATTGATCTGCGATTACTCCACAGATCTATCTATAAGATGTGCTGTTTCAGGTGCTGTTGGCTGCGGTCCTCAGGAAGAATTTCGCGGCTGTGCTGACATATCGATCGGCGACAACGTTCCTCCCCTACCACCGAGACCGAAATCGAAGCCCGGTTCGAGAACATCGACAGAATCACCGAGCGACGCGACAAAGCCATCTTACGTCGAAGACTTCAGGACATATTGGTTCATAAATTTCGTCATTGCCGGGACGTGCCTTATGGTCGTGCTAGCCGCTATGGCTCTTGTGTACGCGTATTACTATCACGCGAGCCGTGCGAAGAAGTGGTTAAAGGCTAGAAGCCTTCTGTCGTCTCAAAAACCACCTGTCGCACCGCCGCGACACAAGAGACACTCAATGACGAATTTTCAATTACAGATATGATATAGAAAAATAGCAAAGAACGCACAGAGAATCAAGACATTTCCGTCACTGACTGATGAAACTTTAATGCCACTAATATATTTTTTCGTCCCCCTCTGTTTCGTCGACGCACACAACGAACCTCTCCGTCAATACTCTCTGTTGTGTGTGTGTGTGTGTGTGTGTGTGTGTGTGTGTGTGTGTGTGTGTGTGTGTGTGTGTGTGTGTGTGTGTGTGTGTGTGTGTGTGTGTGTGTGTGTACACATATATATTGTTTTTTTTACATTAAACGTATTTATTTTCTACGTATCTATTATTGGTAGAACGAAGAAAATTGGAAGACGAGACGTTGTCGATTGACTATTTTTTATTGAGAATCATATTTCTGAAGTCCTGATTGTTAAGCGGCTGCTTGACACCGTTTCCGGAAGCAACGGAGGTATCGTTCCTCGAAGTCGTCTTAACGTTACGCGGGATCATAGATAGCAGTGCCTTAGGTACGCCGAAACTCGTTCTGCTGACGCTCGTACCACCGAGGGACTTTATTTGTGATGTCACATCGCCAGTTCCCCTTTTACGCTCGGGTGGCTGACTTATCGCGACGCTTATTACCTTATCCTGTATCGTCATGCCGTCAGTTGCGAGAAGGGCCTTTCCAGCGTTTGTCTCGTTCATAAATTCCACGTAAGCCAAGCCCTTGGAGTGACCGTTGCGATAAGTTACGAGACGGACATCCTTCAACGCTCCGTAAGCTCCGAATAGAGTCTCTAGGTCCTCTTTCGTTGACGTCACCGGAAGTCCTGCGACAAGAACAAATAACAACGATTCGTCAATAGTTGCTGCATGTGTCGTTATTAAAATGGACAAATGTCATTATCCGAGCCAGTTGGAGTTAATATTAGGACGAATTAAGAATCAATTAACCTTTGATGAAAATCTTATTCTTCTCAAGTGTACAGCGATACTTGAATCCCGCTCCTCGTGTACTTTTGTTAGGATCGCATCGCGAAACGAACATCGGTCGGGTTTTTATCGGTGTTCTGTCGAGCTTCAAGGCTTCCTCGACGGCAGCCTGTTAACAAGACACTCGTATAAGAACATGCGCTAAAACGTTATGCGTTAAACGGACATTACGACACCCTACGAATTCTTACTGGAGTGGAAAGTTGTACGTATCCGAATCCTTTGCTTCGTCCTTTGTAATCTCGTATCAGTTTCATAAGCGTTATCTCTCCAGCTGGACTCAGCGCCTCTTTGACTTGCTCCTCCGTCGCTGTGTAATCAAGATTGCTAACGAATACCGTGATTTTATCATCGACTTGGTGGACCTCATCGGAATTCATACGTTCCTCCTCGGGTGGCTTGAAACCTGGCGGCGGTGCAAGGTTCGGTTTCGTCCCAATGGAGTTTCTCGTTATCATCGATGCTTTCGTGGCAGATACGACCGGTGTCTTCTCGACATTCAAGGTGCTATCTCGTAATTTTGCTTGCAATGGTTTTTCAAATTTCGATTGTTTATTCGGACCGCCACCAAGATTTTTCCATCGACCCTCGTCCGGCTTCCGTTTGCTCGCTCTTCTGCTGGGCGCAACGTTATCCGAACTATGAGAAGGGTGGTGCTGCTGCTGCTGCTGCTGCTGCTGCTGCTGCTGTTGTTGTGCCTTTTGTCTCTCTTCCGAAAGTTTTTCCAGCTTCTGGATAGTTTTGACTTCGCAAAACTCCAACTGTTCCAGGGTACCCTCGTCGCGTTCGAAATCTATCCACGAATTGGCAATACTCTCAGGCCAGTCTTTTACCGCTGCCAGAGCTTTTTGATACAATTTTCGAAGATGTTTCGTATCGCCGTAACATCTTTCCAAGGAGATGTACTCGAGCCAACTCGCGGCTGCAGTCGAATGCCCCTGCGACAGTATGTCCGACCACAATGATCGCGCCTTCTCCATGTCGTTGGCATGTATCGCCTCGGTACGTGCCCAATATTGCAGTATGACGCAATTCGGATCACCCTCGAGTCCGAACAGTTTAGCAAGATGTTCGCAGGCTCGTTCGAAAGTGTTGCGAATAACTTGGATCCGTGTCCCCTCGGGGACTGTTGATTCTTTGTGATCGATCCCTCGACGTAAATACTCGACGTAGGTTACCCAGAGATTTCTGTATTCCTCAGCAGTCGAGAAGCCCGCACTGAGGGCTTTCTCCAACAAAGTTTGCACTTCCGCCAATGGTTTACCCCATTTCTCCATTGCTCTCATCCACTTTTGCCATATCTTTGTGCACCAAGGCACGTTTCTACTGGCTCTTGAATAAACTTGCTCGAGTATAGAATCGATCTTTATGTTATTTTCAAGGTAGGACAGATAGTCGAGCCAGAGCCACGTTTCCAAACTAAGTTCCGCAACAGCTCGCTCGTAAAGAACGATCACCCGTCCAGGATCTCCGTTTGCTTTCTCGTAAAGAAGATATTCACTGTATGCGTCTGACAGCTCGCCCTCGCTGTGGGTTGTAACGAGCTTTTCCTCATATGGCAATCGATCGTTGAGCTTTTCGAGAGCTCTCTTGTATCCGCCGCTGATGATGTTTTCGTCGACCGTCAAATCGACGCCTTCGCTCGCTCGCCAGATCTTGTACTCCTCCAGAGTCTTCTCCATGTCCAGCAATGGACAGGCCAATTGACGACGAAAGAGACTGCAAACGCGATCGAGTTGCTCCTTTTTTTCACGTTTTTTGTCAGGTTCGATCTGTAAGTTTTTGTTTGTTGCTATTACAGGCAATTACGACTTTCCATTAGAGCGTTTTTATAGAGATTTTATGTCTGTATCTGAATAAACATTTGACCTGTCACATTTATCTTACCATTGAAACGAGGACAGTTTCAAACTCCCTAAATGCTTCCCAGACAATGGCACCTTTAGTGACGTGCAAACCTACAGCTGTTAAAGCTCGCTCGAACAACTGTCTTACATTCTGTGCTGCGTTTGCCTCTGTACCCATTGCGCCGATGCTGAACTGCAAGTACTCGAGCCATACCTCAACAGCTGTAAAATATCTTATAGAGTTAATAAATTCGATTACCTTGTATAGTTGACAAACTTACAGAGATAATCTATGACTGCCCTCTCGCACAAATGTGTGACGGCAGTACATTGTTCGGGTGTAATAGCTAATTTGATCTCATCGCGTAACCATGACAACCATATATCCGGGCTGAGAGGATACTTGGAGCTCATGTTCTCTCTGGCTATTCGCAAACGATCTAATTCGCCCATTCTTTGCAATTTTTTTATGAGCTCCAGATTACTAGAGTAATTGTAAGGATTCCCGATGAGGGAAGCCTCCAGAAGTTTGACCTCTGCTTCATCAGCATCGTTCGTATCGTCATCGTCATCATCATTATCATTATCATTATCATTGTTACCCTCCTCCTCGCTGCTTGTCTCCACCGGAACGTTACAATCAATTTCATCTCTGAAATTCGTTTCATCGATATTGACGACAGAATCTTTACTATTAATCTCGCTGTCCTCCCTTGGAGTTTCGACTTCCATACTTTCCATTTTTCACACAGATCACCGTTATATTACCGACCTATTGAAAATGCTCGTATACAAATGCCGATAATCGAGCCTTTAAGGAAAGACTGTGAAACCGTTTGCGTGTGCCAAACGGTGTGCTCAAGGTTATGTTTCTTCTTCTTCTTCAATTTGACTGGATCCACGGCTGTGGAAACCAGGCTGATCACTGGGAGAAACCCGCGTCGGCCAACACTTCGTATGAGTCAATACGCGACGTTAACGTAGCCACCACCGACTTGGACGTGAGCCGATAATAAATGCCTGAACGATTAGACAGGAATGTTGGTATCAAGGTTATGTTTAGTTCGTTTAGTAGTTTGTTGGTTGCCGCTGCCGTAGCTATCAGCGCCATAAGGAGAGTATGTTTCTTCCACTTCTTCTATCCTTTATGCCATGCCTTTATGCATGCGTATATACATTGTACCCGGATATATCTAGTTGGTAACCGGGCGATCGCGCGATATTAATCGATAGGATCGATAGTCGAATTATAACCGGCCCCCGATTTGTCCGATTCAAATATTAAATAATGCGAACGAGAAGCAAACAAGAAGTTATTATTAGGCATAGGAATGGTCACTCGCGAACTTTCTATAGAAGAGGGTTATTCGGAAAAGCAATCGAGGGCGCAGAACTTATTCCCATTGTACTAACCCAGATCGACAAGCACCACGAAATGGACCCAATGTGGCGCTTGTCCGGCTGGGAAGTTGGCAATAGGAGTTCAGGATCCGGGCCCAGATGTGGACACTTGATCCGAAGAAAAAGAATTCTGTGCCTTGTTTTATGGTCTGTAAACAAAAAACCCAAACTCATAAAATCATGCATATTCCTTTCACCCTTCGGACCACCAGCGGACTCAGTATCTATTGCGGCGAGATTCCACGAAGGGGCGGGACCCTGCCCACGACTGCATAACGTACTTACCGGAGGGGTTTAACCACCCCTACTCTTGGATATCGAGGAAGCACGGTCGTCGAAAATCATCGTAATGGAAATTCATCAAAAATTTTAAGTGGAGAACTCTGTGAGCATCAAGCTCTTGTGTAAAAGTCTGTTACAATATATTGATAATCAGTTGAAAGCTTCATCCATTACAGTGATGTCACTTCGAGCTTTCGGTTATCTCCACAAATACCTTAATAACTCTTTTCATAGTTCCCGCGGACCTCGCGTCGAATACTTTTATGTTCCACGGACGAAACGCGCCAGCTCTCGCGCCAGCTCTCGCGCCAGCTCTCGCGCCAGCTCTCGCGCCAGCTCGGGCGAAGAAATAATAGAACGGCGAAAAATCCTACATCGCACCGTCGATAGAGGTAATTTCCGCCAAAATGCATTTCAGTCTAAAAATAACTGGCTCGAAGAAACACCATGCATCCAAATCTTATATACGTGACGTCGTACGGGAAAACGTTACGTCTGATTTTAAAATAGAATTTTTCGACCTGAAGTGACGTACAAACGGAAATATGTCATCCCCAATTTGAAAATCTCAATTTTCAACCGAAAATTACGTCACACCGGAAATAAGAGACTTCCAAACAAAAAGCGAGATTTTCAAACCGGTAATTACGTATTTCCGGTTAAAAGATGAGATTTTCAAGCCTGAAGAGACGTTAGAATTTGAAATTTTTTACGTTTGAAATTTTTCTATGTGACGTCACCTCCGATGGAAAAATAAGATTTTCGAATCGAAAATCACGTTGCAGAATTTCCAGGACTTTTCGCATGCTAACCTGAAGCCTTAACACTACTCTAACTACTATAATTTGAATTGTTTCCTAGCATTTCCTAATCATTTGAATTCTTAGCGAGATTTCAACGTAACAAACGTTTTTTATCTGAAGTGAATGGACAAAATGAATATTTATTTATTTATTTACTGACATTATTACTGAAAAGAAATAGTACATTATGCCACAAGGGAGGAAAGTGCATCTTTTCACCGAGTGTGAAGTTTGATGCCCGAGTGAAGCGAGGGCAGAAATCGCACGAGGTGAAAAGGCACTTCCTCCCGAGTGGCATGCGCTATTTTTTGCCCGACTATGCTAAAAAATTGCTACATTTCTATGCCTGCAATGGGGATGGAAAGTTGTCCGCCGCAGTAACTACTTTTCGGCCCGCTGTAGCTAAAGAATCGACAACTTTCCGTCCCCGTTGCAGGCACGGAATGTGGACTTTTTAACGTAGTCGGGCAAAAAGTACTTTATATGAGTCCTATGTAAACTTTATTTTTATTAGCATGTATTTATGTAAATTACATGTAAAAATATATGCTAACAAAAAGAAGCTTTGAGTAGGACTCATATTCCTTTCCTTTTCAGGTGTGACCTTTCCTTTTCAGTAATAATTTCAGTAAATACATAAATAAATAAATAAATAAAATATTCATTGTCCATTCACTTCAATACGAGAATGGACAATTAATATTTTATTTTTTTATTTTTTTATTGGTAGGAATTTTTTTTCATTTAAAAAATTCAAGTAATACGCGTTAGCACAGCGTTAGGGTTCTAAGCTAACATACGTAAAGTCCCGGGTTCGAGCCCAATTTTAATTTGTTAGGTTTTTCTTTCTCCGAAATGCGTAATATGATATCCTAAATTGGTATAATTCATAATCATAATTTAAACATATTTTTTCCACTATTACCAAACCTTTTGTCGGCACATGCTTACCGCCTTAAATAACAAATGGTGTGACGAAACCACAATTTAATACGCGTTCCATGGAGCGGTAGCATGCGTAGTGATTTCGACAAAATGCTTCGTAAATTTTTTGCCCAAAACCAGTATGGTTGTCTCGAAGGTGGTTCGGTCGGTGGTCGGGTGTGCTGGGGGCACGACGCACGACGCACGACGCACGAAAAAGGTGCGAATAGCCACATCGCATTTTATTCGCTACGGATAAAGAAAAAAAAAAAACGTTTTTTTATACGTAACCCCTTGACGAAACTGACGAGAAAATGGCCTGCGCGACCTTGACTCTGGCGGGTTCACAGATAAAACTCTGAAAGTCGACGATTTTATAACATTTTGTCCCGATGCTTTTCAATCATATGATGCACAATATAAAGGAGGTATAAAAAAATGTGACTGTGCCAGACATAAATAGAATTTTAATATGATTAACCGACAGCAATTGGACCACGGTAAATAATCGGAGCGTTAACTTTAGGTGCTGTGACGACATTTGAGACTTTGAAAAAAATTGACTGTCATGGTATGGCACGTCACGAAACTTGAACAAGCAAAATTGACGGTCATTTTGTTGTGAATTGCCGAACGGAAAAAATTACCGTCACGACTCTCGTCGTATCTTTTCTTCATCGTTTTACGATGATAAAAGTAAATTGTTTACCGTTACTGTTGTGTAATATTGAGACGATAAACCCGCGATTGTCTCCCTTATTTTTCTTGCTAATTTAACTGGCAACGATTCCTTCGCTCTTCTCAATATGGAAAGAGCTTCAATAAATCTTGCCATGCAGAATGTTCGACAAATTTTCAAAATGGTAATTTATACCGTCAATAAAGAATTGGTATCGCAACTTATCGGTATGCACAATTTATTGTCGACTCGGCCATTGACCCAAGTTATGCTGACATACTCGGTTTTCCGTTTATACGCAATCTATGTTCTTCTAACAACGCAATCAAGCTTGGAACTCCACTTCAAGGAGATTCGATAGATCGTTTCAACAGTGTGTTCGTTTCCTTTGAATTATTATCCGCCTCATCGATGTCTCAACAATTAAGCTCCAGCGATGTAACAATAACTTACCGAAGACGAATTTTCACTATAAAACTTGGGTATACTTTTTTTTCATTTCTTTTTTTTTTTACACGTATCCAAGTGCGCAGTTAATTTTCCATCCAACAAGTATTTTCCGAAAGCAGCGAACTACCGGAAAACACAATGACTCAATTGATAGATATTCCCTCGAAGCCTTATCGTACAGCATCCTTTTTTCCGGATATGCCGTGATTTCCTCATAGTCATTAAATTCGAAAACGGCGATTAATCTTCTTGTTCCACTCGCGTACAATAATAAAACGCGTCTCTAACGCTGAAAGTTTATATCTCGAGGACTCTTTTAAGTTTTCAATATTATCTCACGATCTGATGTCAGCATACTCGGTCATATAATATGTACAGTTAATTGCAGAACCCTCGCACAGCCTCCAGTGACAAATTGAAAAATCATCGTATCGTCAAGTGCGTGCGTGCGTGCGTGCGTGCGTGCGTGCGTGCGTGCGTGCGTGCGTGCGTGCGTGCGTGTTAGAGAGAGACAGTTGTATGGATTAAAATGAAGTAAAAGAAACGGTACGTTTAATGTCTCATTGAACGGTACATTATTATTTATTTGTACGGCAAATTAACGAGAGGTGTAATCGATCACTCGTCCTATTTGTTTTAGGTACGTGCGTGCGTGTTAGAGAGAGACAGTTGTATGGATTAAAATGAAGTAAAAGAAACAGTACGTTTAATGTCTCATTGAACGGTACATTATTATTTATTTGTACGGCAAATTAACGAGAGGTGTAATCGATCACTCGTCCTATTTGTTTTAGCTTCGCGTTAATGGCCGACACTTTACATAACTGTCGGGAAACGTCAGAGTGAGTCAATGTAAAAATCTGTTGCAGTTAATTACAACCGAAGGGGCCTTGCGGTAGTTATGATTTATAACTACCGGTAAAAGTTGCATTCTTTGAGTGATAACACCAGTTTCCAATACACACACGGACGTGATCGAAAAGTAAAGCAATATCCTTTATTTATAACGAATAACGCCAATATGCCATTTGAGTTAAATAGATTTGCTCGTTGGCGGCATGCCGAGCATGTCGGGAGAGGATATCGATCCTACTCGAGCACCATTGGCAACCCTTCGACCTTTTCACTCATTCCCCGACTCCGAGCTACGGAAGTGTCTTTTTCGTTCCCTCGTCTTCGTTTCGCACTCTCATATCTATTCCGTAAAAATAAACGAAGCAGTCTGCTGGAAAAAGAAACTTTTAAATGGATTTTCCACGCGTGGATATCGTCGTCGATACTTGACACATAGTTTAATTCCAATTGACACGGTGTAACCTCTACGTGACCGTGCTAGGTTTCTCCATGAAATTTACGACGAAGATTTCGTCATCCAAATAGTACTACTTGCTTTCTCATAATTCTCCGTCTCTACTGTACGGCGAAGATTCAATGGTATACGCCGCTGTCGTCTCCAGCTTCATTGGTATGTGTATCGGGTAAACGGGCACCTGGGTCGCTGGCACGAAGCTGTTGCTTCGAATTCAATGAAAAATCCTGTTTGAAGGCTCTCCAACCAAACAAAAAAAACCACTATACCCGAAGTTTGGCGAGCGCATTCCTTCGAGTCGCTTCTGCAGGGCCCTCGTTGTGTCTCAGCGGGTTCTCTCCCTCCCCCTTTTTCTTGGATACGAAGAGTGGGGGGGTTGGGCGGTTGGGGGGGGGGCGAGGGGGGAGGGCTAGCTCCGCGAAGCAAACGAGGGGGACCTTATTCCTTTCTCGGTTGATCCTCATCTCGAAATGTATGCAAGCTCTCTCACTCAATTCCTTCAACCTTCATATTTCGTCGGACTCTGTCCAGCTATAGCATTTTCAATTTAGACTTCCCAAACGATTCGTCGACGAAACACGGGTTTGTGCTCCATAGTTTTGGTTGCAGCACGATGGAAACCCTGTTGCTGAAATGCCGTTAGATGCGACTACGCGAATCTATATTTGGACCAAAAAAAAACAGTCTAATCGCGGAGGAAACATTTAATAGCAAAGAGAATATAAAAAAAAAAAAGAAAAACAGAAGTCGAATCAACACTTGTGTAAATTCTCGGGCGCGATGTAATAATTTATCTATTTGTTAATCGATACGCACCAGAATTAAAAGTGGTATTTATCATGTGTCGATCGTAATTCCATGTATCTTGGTAGCTTGGCAAGACACGGCTGTAAACAGAATAGATTAGAAAGGCCATCGAAGTATGTTGTATGTACAACTGAACTTGTCACCGAGCGTGAAAACCTTGACGGATATCAAAGGCTACGAAAAGTCCCGTATCAGCGAAGTTACGAAATATTTATTCCGATTCCCGTCGAACAAGTCAGTAACTCCGTAGAGAACATGAATATTGATGAACGTAAAGTTAGAATGGTCTTCTATTTATTTCGCCTCGTCCACCATCCTCTCTCTCTCTCTCTCTCTCTCTCTCTCTTGGGGACCTTTTCGTCCTTTATACCTTTATGTCTTGTTAACCGACTGTGAAACAATTAAAAAATGAAAATAAATAATGACATATGTCTTTCCATGTACACTCAGCGATTAACTTCGAAGGATTGAATCGTACGGACCGTTGAAACGCCCACCCTCCATGCCCGTGAAAGCAAGTAAAACGAGAGATTTTCGTGATAATCCGAGAATTATTAATTCTCGACGTACAAACAGTAGTACAGCTCGGAGTGCTCGTAGTAACCCGTTGACTGCGCCGGTGTTGATGTGACTATGTACGGTACACAGTCGGAGGATGGTCGATAGATACGTCGCGACAGCGCCTGGTGAAAAACTGTCTTTCGTGACGTCACAAGGAGAGGCCGTTATGTTATGATGATTGAGAAAAATCTAGGTCTCCGATTCGTAAAAGAGAGCAACTTTGAGCTACTTGGGAAAAAGGCGAGAAATAAAATAGTTGTACCTCGCGAGAGATTTTAAGGTGAAATGGAAGTAATAAATGTCCTGTACATTAGACGGGCCATTGAGGCAAATCTTACTGTATACGCGAATTAAGTACTATGTATGACGAGTGCGCGTGATAGCGGCGTAAGTTTGTTGCTGCCGGTGAGAAAGGTGGTGGAGGAAGCATGCGGCATCATGCTTGTTCGAGAATCGCGCGCAACCTCTATTACCCCCGCCAGTGCACCCTTAGCTCGAGGATACACTCTGCAAAGCCAGCCCAACGATTAACGGAGTGGAGTTGTCTACGCACGCGGTTTCTCCTTCCAGCGCAACATCGAGCGATACGCTCGCGCTCGCTCTCTCTTATCGAACGGGCCAAACTTGAACGCGGCCGGGCGCAGTTTTCCTCGAGTAACGCGAGGCGGAAGACCACTGTGTCTCGACGGTCATGAGGCTCTGAGTGCTAAACACGACGTGTGAGAGGTCGCGTAGTATATATATGTATATTAGTTGGGTGTTTTTTTTCGTCTCATCGAGAAATCGTTAAATCGAAGAAAAATCATCTCGAGAGAGATACATTCGTCGGAATAGTGTGCTGCAGATTATATAGTAAAGCTTCGTAGTCGTGCTTGCGCGCGAGAAGTGAGTATGCTATGAACCCCCTTTTATATCGATGACTTAATCGATTAGCCGCTTTTCCGATTAAATAATCAAATAATTTTCAACCCATGTATGTAAGAGATCGCGATGTTAATGTTCGACTGAGACTTGGAGATGTGGAGATTGAGAATTTATAAGCTGAGAGAGAGAGAGAGAGAGAGAGAGTAACACCTGTTCATTAAGTTTCGCCCCTTGTCCAGTAATAATTGCCAGATATCCCACTTTTAAACAATCGTGGGTGTCTTGGACCAATGACGATTTAGCAACACGGGGTTATAAAATTTGTATTTCATTGAGAGGTTCTTTCACATATATCACAAGCTAAACATAAAAATCGCCGTCGGAATTGTTATTGCACGTAGAGTAGAAATTCTCTTAGAAAAATTCGCCTCTAAACCACGTGGTGGTATTGATTTTCTCGTGAACGCGCGCCATGCCGTAACGCGTGCGTCCACGCCTCAATTGGGGGGAACTTGCCTTCTCTTCGGGGTTCACAGGACTAAGAGCGTGGGAAATTTTTTATGTTCCTACAATAATGTCCCTCACTCGAAACGTCCAATAAATTCACAATTGTGGCTTTGATAATCAAACAAAGTGTTAGAAAAAAAGTCGCGGCGCTGAAAAAAAATGCTTTTGGGATCGATTATACTTTGTCCCTCGTGGCTGTGAGTTACCAGCAAACAAATTCATCACCTGCATAGCCCTCGGCCGACGTGTCTTTTAAATACAGCAACGTTTGCAGGAGGGCCCACAACGACATTGAGGATTGATATATTATTTACAATGTTCTAAGAGTTACCGATAAATGTCGGGTTGCGCGACATATTGCACGCTCGATATTATTGATATCGTTAAGGATAGGCCACGGAGTCACCAGCCCTTCTCTTTATCTTCCTCCGCTACTGCGAGACAGGCCCTCGAAGACTTTATCGTTAAAGATTTTTCGAACGAGGCTCATAAGACACGTTCATGCATCCTTCGGGTTCACTAAGACATTATAGAGAGAAAAAAAAAAAAAAAAAAAAAACAACAACAACAGCAACAACACCGTCGCGCGTGTGAAACGAACGGACCAGAAAGGCAGACGATGAAGAAGCATCACGAGTGCCACCGGTACTGGAGCGATTATCGGTGCCAACCCTCCGAGCCAGAAATGTGGCGAAAATAACCCTTTGAGTTCTACAGAGTTTCCAATTTATTTGACAAACGAATTGAAATTATTAGACTGTAAATACCTCGTGTACGAAATGTAACATTTTTTTGTTGTTAAAATATATTTAATGTACCACAGATATACGCATTGCTATTATAAACTTTTTGTGAAAGCTATAGGGCTTTCACAAAAAGCAAAGTATGGTAATAACTATCGGTAATTTTATCGCCTCGCAAATTGCGCATACGCTCTTGTAGATCAACTCTGTTCTTGCTCGATAATGTAATTACATTTGTTTGACTGATCCGTCGAAAGTCTGTCTTTGATTAAAATACTATCTCGATGAGTAATTGAATCGACTTGAAATTTGTGCTCTCACATGCAAGTGCTTATAACTCACATGAATCGATACTTTAAAAGAAGAAGAAGAGGATAAATAGCAGAGGGAACGCTTGTTAAGCGAGAGGTCGCTTATTACGCGACTTGACCTAAGACTCAGATAAGGTCCTCTCATCATCGGTACTCCAATAAAATTTAGTGATATTGAGAGTAGGCAAAAGAAATTAATCGGAGATATCGCTGAATCTTCTCTTATATAAACTCCTAAATAAATGCCGATTGTTATTGACTAAACGAGTTTGTCGCGCGCTGTCATTTGGCAGTCAGCTTTGTAGGCGAGCCGGAGGCGTGCGAGCCTGGCGAGCCTGGCAAGCCTGCCGCGTCTGCCGAGCCTGCCGAGCATGTCTATCGGGGAACCCGCGTCAACGTGATATCGTCATTAAATTAGTACATATATAATATACTTGGGCTCAGTGTAGACAGCAGAGGTAGTGCATCAAAATGAGACCCGATTACCTCGACCGAAAGTCAAGTCTCGTCCTTTTGTTGTATGTCTCAAGTGACGAACGTTCGATACAACTCCCACCGCCACTTTTAACCAAAAACGGAAAGTCTTAAGATAAAGAATTAATAAGGTATTCATTTTAGTCAAATAATTTAGTTATAATTAATTAATTAGTTGGCCAATTAGATGCCCAACTACCGAGAAACGAGACGCTCTCAGGGAATATTTGTAAGAAACTTGCTTCGTCCAACGACTCTATGGGTGAAATGTATTTAACTGTGAAAGATTCGCGAAGGATGCGAGTTTAATTTTCTATAGTAGTGATATAAATTTGCGACGTCTGGCGTTTTTCATCGGTACGTATAAAATCACGATTCGTTCCGGCGCGAAGAGAGCAAGTTCTCTCTCCTATCGCACTAGTTTACGAGGCTTCGAATGCTGCATTATTCGGAAAAACCGGAGCGAAACACTTGGCCTGGTACACGTCGAAGCAGCAAGTAACGAAGAGAATGTCAAGACAAGAATTCATTGAATCGCAAACAACTCCTGAAGCTATATAA
>JAPYZC010002906.1:0-21802 GCA_030522665.1 Ichneumoninae sp. A BG-2022a | reverse complement strand
TGATGGAGTGGAAATCAACCAATTTGTTGGCCCAACCAATGAATCGGTTGATAAACGACTAAGAAGATGTGTAACAATAATTTTTTGGGGAAACGAATTTGATGGACCAAACTAGTCTATTGGGCCAACGAATTTGTCGCACCGAGTAACCTGTCGGGCCAACTAATTTGTCAGTGTCACGAGTTGATGGAGTGGAAATCAACCAATTTGTTGGCCCAATCAATGAATCGGGTGATAAACGGCTAAGAAGATGTGTAACAATAATTTTGTGGGGAAACGAATTTGATGGAGCAAACTAGTCTATTAGGCCAACGAATTTGTCGCACCGACTAACCTGTCGAGCCAACTAATTTTTCAGTGCCGCGAGTTGATGAATGGAAATCGACCAATTTGTTGGCACAATGATTGAAGCGGTTGATAAACGACTAAGAAGATGTGTAATAATAATTTTTTGTTACACATCTTTAGTCTATTGGGCCAACACTGATAAAAAAGTACAGTTGAATCAACTAAGATTCGGGCAGGGACGTTCAAATAAATATTTTTTTGGTCGAACAAAATATTTTGATGACTCAAAAATATTTTGGTGAAATCGCCCAATAAATTGTTGACCTGACCAATTTTTTAGCTGTACCAACAAAATATTTAGGTGAACGTCCCTGCCCGAATTTTGATTGATTCAAACGTATTTTTTTTTATCAGTGAACGAATTTGTCACACCAACTAACCTGTCGGGCCAACTAATTTGTCAGTGCCACGAATTGATGGGTGGAAATCAACAAATTTGTTGGCCCAACCATTGAAGCGGTTGATGAACGACTAAAGAAAATAATAATAATTTGATGCCGCAAGTACTTTAATGAGGCAACGAATTTGTTCGACCAATTAGTCTATTTGGCTAACAAACTTGTCGCACCAACTGATTTATCGGGCTAACTAATTTGTCAATCCAACGAGTCGATGGGGTGGAAATCAACTAATTTGTCAATCCAACGAGTCGATGGCTTGGAAATCAACTAATTTGTCAATCCAACGAGTCGATGCAGTGGAAATCAACTAATTTGTTGGCCCAACCAATGAATCGGTTGATCCGACAACAGGAATCGCCTGGTATTTAACCACACACTGCGTTTACCCCATTAATTATTGTTTTCCGTGTACATCTTTTTTACAATAAGCGCAGAATAAGTAGATGACGAATCTTGAACTCGTAAAGTTGACATTGTATTTTTTGTTTTCAGGTACTTGACGACCTCTCTGTGCGGCGACACCTGCACGTGTCCGGAAGCCGTCGTGGCCGTACTTTTCTGGATCGGCTACTTCAACAGTGCCCTAAATCCCTTGATCTACGCGTACTTCAATCGTGACTTTCGCGACGCCTTCAAGGACACCCTGAAGAGCGCCCTGCCGTGTTGCTCGGCATGTTGGAAAACGACGCAGACCTCCCAGTTCGTGTAGCCAAAAGGACGGGAGAGGTCGACGACGACGACGAGGAGCAGAGCCGACGGATTGACAATACCGATGGCGCCGATCCTGCTGTCAACGTCATCGATTCCCGAAACATCGGCGGCTGTCGCAACGTCCGATCGATCGCCGACAATCGCACGCGAAAGTTCGACGTCGCCTGACAAAAATAGCGAGGACACCTGACAGTCAGGGAATCTCCAGATTCACGTTCAAACTACTTGCAATACCAATACTTCGATATCCAACATCTCCGAGCGAATTTTGGAGACGAGTTTCTGAACGGGAGGGGAGATGGGACGTTTCAATATGGACACGAAATGCAAATTCCTGCGGCTAAAGTTGCACAGTGCGGGACTTTGCTAATTTAATGAAAGTCGAGATTCGGAAATTCCGATGAACCGGTCGACCGCGATAGCGCAACGGTTACAAAACCGATATATTAAAATCGATTGCTTCCAGAAGTCAATTGAGAATTTTCGCTGTCGAATTGCGGCGGCGAAGCCAATGCCGCGTCCGATATCGAAATGTTGAGGGTAGAGTGATTGATTTGACGTGTTTGGAGCAAATCTGAACGATGCAACCGCGATTATGATTACGAAAGTGCACGGTCATAGGGATGGGACGATGATCAGCGCAATGACGTTGATCGGAGATTTTTGTGAGCCAGTCGTAAGTGATCTGATAAAATCACTAAATACTGTCGAGATGGCAAGCTCTCTACACACTCCGAGAGAGAGTGAATGGTAAGAGAGACATTTTAAGGCGAAAAAAGGACTCGGAAATGAGAATATGATTCGTGAATTGGGGGCCGAATTTATAATCGTCAGCATGAATGTATGTTCAAACTTAGATTCAAACTTGCGTTCACAACTAAGTTCAAGCTTAGGTTCAAACTTAAGTTTAAGCTTAGGTTCAAACTGAAGTTCAAACTTAGGTGTAAACTTAGGTTTAAACTTAGGTTTAAACTTAGGTATAAACTTAGGTTTAAACTTAGGTATAAACTTAGGTTTAAAATTAGGTATAAACTTAGGTTTAAACTTAGGTTCAAACTTAAGTTTCAAATTAACCATGAAATCAAGTATAAAGTGCAATTTAATCTGACGATTATAGATGCTCGGCAGTGTCGTTGATTGCGAACTTAAGTTTCAGCTCAAGACGACACAAACGGCAACAAAAAAAGATTGCTTAATGGTATGTCTGAATAATTTCTTATCTAGACATATCATTAGATTGTTGTTTTGCGACTCAAGATTACGGGTGAATTAATTAACAAAAAATTCGAGGCAACACTCTACGTACCTAATAACACTAGATGAAAAATTGCATGAGAGAATGAGGCATACAAAGTAAATAAAAAAAAATCCTGAGAATTTGTTTGCGAAGTGAAATCGTATTAGAATAATGACTTAATGACGAATCATCCCTTCTCCCGCTCCTCCACCCGGTAGAAAATAATATCTGACGAGATTTTTTGTTACGTTAAGAAAATGACAACGAATAGTGTGGTTAATAAACCTGTTCGTTTGGTATTAAAAAAATGTACTATAAATAGAGTATAAATAAACGTGTAAAAAATGTCGCAGCCGATGTTAGAAAAAAAAAATGAATGAATGAGTATAATCAGCGAGCTTCGGACAATTGCGAATCGAATTATAACATCAGACTATTATTTGTAAATATTACAAACGCGTCCGAAGACTTTTCGAATAATTTCAACAATTGTTATTAAAGATGCAAAACGTTGCGGAATGAGAAGCAAGCGTGAGAGAAAAATAAATAAAATGTCACTGTTGATCGAGCACCAATCGTAATGTCGACGATGCGATTCGCCTCGAGGATCCGCCTAAACTCTTGTATATTGTACGCGCGTACTGAAACGCAATAAAGTAGACAGTCGCCAGACAACTGTGAAAAATAGCGCAATTCCTTCGTCGATTAAAAAAAATCGATAAACGGTAAAAGAAAAACGGGAAAAAATAAGAAAAAAAGCAATGTACTAGACTGTCAAGGAAGAACGTGACGCCAATGAGAAGATCGTGGACCCCTCGAAAAAAGGAAGGTATGATTTTTTTTTGTCAATCCGAAAAATTTGGTACGTAAAATATTACGTACCAAAATTACGAAAAATCGGAAATTTTTGCTGATACATTTTTGAGGGCAAACCGAAACACTCAATTATTGTGTACAATTATTGATAAATTATTGATAACAGCACAGGAGCGACCAGTGAGAAGGAACGAGCTAAAAATATTATTTCCTCATTCGCCTCTTATTCGTACTCCTGTGTTAATGAAAATTGTAAAAAATGTACTATAGCAATAATAATCCAATGGATTGTAAATAATAACGATTACGAAGATGATGATAAATGGGGAAAAATGTTTAAAAATGAAAGAAAAAAAAACAAACAAAGTATCATGAAAACAATTGCGCAGCAGCCTCATTGTTTTTTTCTAAGTTATATATAAAAAGTATGTACATGTATATCAATGTATTATTATGTAAGTATAAGAAAATACGTGTAAATCGTAGATGAAACTCTGCCACACACACCAGTTAGCTCCGACCTAGCGATCCGTGGGCGAACGTTTTGTTATGTCCTGAAAAGACAAGCATTTTTTTTCGTTTACACCTTCCCCTTCATTAGGGGAGAGCGAGGCAAAACGGGACGGAAAATCAGAATGCATCGATGGGACAAAACGACAAAAAATTATTGGCAAATCGCGTTTTTAATGCAATTTTCAAATAATTTTAGGACGTACCATTTTGCCCCATCGAGGCATTCCACTTTTCTGTCCCGTTTGGCCCCACTCTCGCCTACGTACTGTGAAACCGCTTCCCGAGACTCAGACAACAACACTGATGACGATTCAGAAATTACTTTATCTTGTGCCAGTATCGAGACACCTCGGTGGATAATCATTTAGACTATTTTATTAAGAATTATGGTATTGCTAAATGAGGATGAGTGGGGGCAGGCAGGGCAAAATGGAACACCGGGGAAAAACGGACCATTTTTACCAATTTTCTTTTTTTTTTTCTAGACACGAAAGAAAGTAATAAAAGTCTCATCTTAAATGGAGAAGACTGGTCCGTTTTCCTCGTCTCTGCAATTTACTTCCCCCTTTTGCCACGGATATCCGTTTTGCCCCGATTTCCCTGAATCGTTTTTTTATCTTATAATTTGGGTCAACGACGAGCCGATTACAAACCCTCGAACGCTCCTTTCCTTGATTTAATCTCACGACGGTCAAGAGCAGGAGAGCGCGGGGCAAAATGGGACAGTGGGGCAAATCGGGATGCATCAGTGGGACAAAATTGGACGTTCTAAACTTACTGAAAATATTTAGAAAATTATAGAAAACTTGTGTTTTAAAAAATGCAATTATGCAATAATTTTAGGACGTCCCATTTTGCCCCATCGATGCATCCCCATTTTCTGTCCCGTTTTGCCCCACTCTCCCCTGTATATTTATACGCGTTCAGGCCTAATTAGACTCCCAGCTTCTAATTTTTTTTATAGGGGTGAATGCGACAACACGGAAATCCGGAAGAATTGTGAAAAATGACAATTTTATCAATTTTTCGCAGAACTTGCAAAAAAAAATGCCATCTTAAATGTAAGGCACTGGTCCATTTTGCCCCATTTGCCTAATCGATAGATGTCATAATGCCATCATCCTAGAGAGGTCCCCAAAAAAAAAAAAAGAAAAAGAAAACTCAATAAATAACTGACATACCGACGGACGGACAAAAACGATCGGGCAACCCACACATGTTCCAGCAGTAAAAGTTACATCAAGGGCGTTGACAACGGAGAGATGAATGATGTATTTGCGAGAGATGGCCGAAACGACCCGATGCCCTAGAGAGTGGAAAAAAGTTGGTAGTAAAAAAAACCATGGTGTGCGAGTTACGTAGTAATATATTATTAAACAAATACGTGACAGCGCGAGTGAAAACGAGTGTGTGAGTGGATAGCGTGTTTTTTTTTATTACTCATTGCGTCGGTGAAAAAGTTATTTGAGTTACTATACGTAAATGTTATGTCATACAATGCAAAAGTGACGAGAAAATAAAAGTGAAATGTTACGATGTGTGAATAAAAGAAAAAAAGAATTTTGAATATTTATTTTTTCTTGTATAAATCGAACCGTACGTTTATCGGGAGTCAATACCGATTTTTTTTTTTTCAAAGTCAACAACATTTTTTTAAATCCAGCAGAAGTTAGCAAAGAGACGAAAAAATCAAAATCTCAGATTCTTACGATCGGAAAAGCTCTTTGTTACGAATCCGGATGAAATTATTTGCAAAACTTAATCGACTCACTTGTGTATTGGGGAGAGAGTGATATGTAAAAGTTGCATACAATAATAGACGATAAAAAAAATTGTTTCTCAAACTGAATACTCGACCTATTTATTCCAAGTTTATATTTTTGTAGCTCGCTTTAATGATCTTTATTTCTGATAGCTGCTCTTTTCACCTTCTATCACCTCCTCCTTCACATCCTTAAATAATGGATTACAAAGTGGGGGAGAAACAAAATTTCTCAAACTGTAATCGATTTATTACAGTTTGCAGTCTGCTTTACCGACTGAACCTAACATTGACATAGCATCCAAACTACGTGTAACTAGCGGCGAACACTTGAACGTACGCTGTTGACCCGAATTTATAGGCTTCAAACCGGTCGCTCTAACGATAGTCTTTATTTCTGATAGCTCCAACTTTAACGTCCTTTCACCTCCTCTTCCTCATCCTTAAATAATCGATCACAAAGTGGGGGAGAAAAAAAATGTCCCAAACTAAAATCGATTGATTACGTTTTGCAGTCTACTTTACCGACCGAGCCTTACCTTGACATAGCGTCCAAGCTACAAGCAACTTGCAGCTAACATTTAAAGGCGCTCTCGGCCGAGGAAAAAACAGATGGCTCAGCACCATCACACGCGATCACTTGTCTCGTGATGAGGAGCGATGTTTTGTTCGTTGTTATTAGTTTGTAAGGTATAAACGTCGTAAAGAAAACCGAATTGACGGAAATAACAAAAACAGTGATGATGAACATGGAACTGGGCTTGGGAAATACTCTTCTCGCCGGCGATCCCCGCCTCGTCGATCACATTGTCGGTGAGGTGAAGTCTCAAGGAATTTTCGACCAGTTCCGTAAGGAATGCATCGCCGATGTTGACACCAAGGTGAGGCTGTTATTTATCACAAATGAAAAAAAACTCATCGATCTTTATCCCCACAGTATTCACCTTCAACATTATAATATTTTCCTCTTTACTTCGCTTGACAAAATGTACCTTAAATATCTTTGAAATCTGTCGCGAATCCAAAGCTCGTTTCTCGGTTGTACGAGAAACTTATTGTGATGCAATTTATCGAAGCTCCATGATTCTGAAGACAGCTTCGCAGAAATTATCTTCGCGAACATCTATGAAATTTTAATGAACGGAAAAAAAGACCAACTTTATTGCCGATCTTAACTTCATGCAAAAACCGCCGAGACGAATTATTTGAAATATGTGTTATTTTGAGATTATCGCAGAAACAAAATATCAACGAACGACGAAAGCAAAACTCTCTCGATTTTTGGTTTTCTTAACTTCACGCAAAAACCTCCGAGATGAATTCTTGGAAATGTGTGTCGTTTTGAGGTTACGGGCCGGAATAGATTTCGAAGTCTCCTCTGAAGGCTTTTTCCATCTATCCAAAGTATGATGTAACTTTTCTATTCCTTTTTTTTTATCGATACAATAGCTTTTGTTAAAACTTTTGAGATAACACGCGCCTTTTTTGGTGGAAAAAAAAAAAAAAAATAAAAATCATGACCGGCCTAGCAGAACTGGTCAAACCACGTATTTGGAGTTTCATCGTAGTTGTTCTCGCGCTAGGTTCGTCTGCACACCCTGTCGGAACATGCAACCTTCCAGTAAACCATCCTGCACCGTTCATTTCACCAAGGCTCCCTCGCACACATTGAAACCGAAAGTGGACGTTGGTGGAACGTTGCAGCAACGGTGAAATTGTTCCCGGGAACAATTTCACCGTTGCTGCAACTGGCTGCAACGTTCCACCAACGTCCACTTGCGGTTTAAATGTGTGCGAAGGAACCTTGGTGAAGTGAACGGTGCAGGATGGTAAAATGTTTCGACAGGGCATGCATCTGCGAGTTACGCAACTATAACTAGACTCCGGGTACAATGCAACGAGACTATTAATTTTTGCGCAACTCTAATGTGATGAACTTGAATGATGCGTGCAAGTGCAAGTCAAACAAATAATATTACAACGGTGGTTGCGAGGTTTGCAGGAAAAACAACATTAAAATAAAGGTTGTACGCAAGTCCGTTGATCGCACAATAGTATATTGTGCAACAAGGGTCGAAAGTTGGCGATTGCGACGAGTGTGCAGTTTCGCAGTAATCGCAGGAGTCGCAATCGCCAATTTGACCCCCGTTCCACATCATACTTTTTGTCACAAGTGCATGAATCTGTGGCACTTGGAATGGCAGTAGCGCGAGACGAATACTGAAAAGTGAGCTTATGTCTCCAGGATGGAAAACGTCGAAAGAAAACTCTCAAGGGACGAAAGTGAACGAAATGCGAACTGCACATGCGCGATTCCAAATCCCAAGGAACGAAAGTGGACGGAATGCGAGCTGCGCATGCGCGACTTTGTAATTTCACCACAGGTTCACAACTGGCATGCAATGGGCCACTTTCGGCTCGCAAGACTGCCGTGTAAAGCGCCGCGATTCATGCTCGAGTGACAAAAAATTATTCATTTATTTATTAATATAATGGTGTCGATATATACATATGCAAGAAGTGTCTACGATGCAAATAAACCATGTAAAACTTCTTTTTTTTTACACCAGAAACCGTGAAGATGCAAGTCGTTTATTAATCGCGAAGCTAATCTCTCGTTCTTGTTCATTTTTCAGCCAGCCTACCAAAATCTACGAACCCGAGTCGAGAGTTCGGTGAACTCGTTTCTGAGCAAGCAGACATGGAAGGCGGATCTGAACAAGAACCAGCTGAGAGAGACTCTCAGGAAGCACATCCACGAGGCGCCTTACCTGGACGCGGGTGTGGAGCGAATAGTGGACCAGGTCG
Organism: Ichneumoninae sp. A BG-2022a; assembly: GCA_030522665.1. Lineage (NCBI taxonomy): Eukaryota > Metazoa > Arthropoda > Insecta > Hymenoptera > Ichneumonidae > Ichneumoninae sp. A BG-2022a. Next base: position 13,206 of record JAPYZC010002906.1, on the reverse strand, counting down.
TAAACCCGAAGGTCTTCTCGGTCTTCATGCCGCAGATCGAGGACGTGGTCTGCAAGTTCCTCGGTCTCGAGAGGCCGAAGGACCGTCGTAGAAACGGTCCCTGCGGCTTGAAGGACCTCCTGCCGATAGATCTCGATCCGGTCTCGCCGGAGTCGGACAAGAACAGCCTGAGAGACGTTTCTCTCGATTCCGTCGACGCGCACCAGCGGGCCGAGGAGCAGCCCGAGGAGGCGATTCCCAAGGAAGCGCCGTCGACGAGCCTCGAACAAACCCGCAAGGAGGACGACGAGATCGAAAAGAATGCCGGCCGAAACGGTCACGCGAACGAGGAGGCCTCGCAGGAAGTCCCGTCGAAGCCGCCGTCCGCTCCGCCGTCCGCGACGCCGAACCTCAACAGCTCGACCAAGTCCGACGAGAAGGTCGACGAGGAGGAGGAGGACAGCCCCATGTTCGAGCCCATCGACATAATGAACCTGAACGAGTCTCACGTCTCGAACGACTCTCATCTCTCCGGGATATCCGAGCTGACCTCCCATCGGTCGCGCAGTCCGGATTTCTCGAACGACGGTTCGCGCGAGAACATGGACTTCAGCAACCACGACTCCGAATTCAGCAAGGTCTCGTCGGACTCGCGTTTGTCGATCGTCACGGACTTCGGCTCCTCGAACCACGACTCGACGCCCGTCCCGGAGCCGCCCAAGGACGAGAGGGAGAAGAACGACAGGCCGAAGGACAATTTCAAGGCGGTTCGGGAGTTCGAGAGCGGCAAGGGAGCGAACAAGGAGGGCTGCGTAGTCGGCAAGGAAGCGCCGCAGAGCGAGCCGAAGATACGCAGGAGCATCTCGTCGAAGGAGACGTCGCGGGACGGCATGGAAGTCTCGGGCAAGGAGCCGCGGGACGGCAAGGACAAACCCAAGGACGAGCCATCGAGATCGAAATCCTCGAGGGAGAAAGACTCGAGGAAAGATCGGGAGAGAGAAATTTCCAAGAGACAGAATTCTCACGCGGAATCGAAGACGGAAAAGTCGTCGGGGAAATCCAAGCCCAAGGAGAACAGGGAGGCTTCTCGGAGCAGTCTGGAGAAGGCGAAGGAGAAGGATTCGACGGCGAGGGCGAAGGAGAGCGGCGCGGCGAAGGAGGTCAAAGACCTCAAGGACATGTACAAGGAGAAGATCCGCGAGTTGCGCGAGAAGAAGAAAGACTCGGACAAGATCGTCAAGGAAAAGGACACGAAATTGTCGAAGGAGACGAAGGACAAGAGGGACTCGTCGCGCGAGAAGCGAGACTCCAAGGATCACAAAATCGCGACGTCGAAGAGCTCGGAGAAGAATTCCGGAAAAAATTCGAGGGTGTCTGAGAAGGAGGCGAGAGTGGGCAAGAGCGATTCCAGGGAGAAGGGAAAGCGGGAGGAGCGGAGATCGTCGAAGGAGCACAGGTCGAGGTCGAGCAACGCTGACGAGAAAGTCGACGGGAAGCGACTCTCGAGATCGGAGAGGGACGAAAAAATCGAAAAAAGCGAAACCAAGCAAAAATCGTTGGTCCAGAAGAAAGATTCGAGCGGAAGGAACTCCGAGGGGAAAAGGGAGTCGAAGGGCGAGCTCGAGAAGGACAAGAAGCGCAGGGACGAGAAGAAGGCCAAGAGCAAGGACGACCACTCGAGCATGCGAAAGAATTCGGACGACCGTCGATCGACCGACAGGGACGGCTCGAACGGCTCGAACGGAAAGAACTCGCAGAAGAGCGGTTCGAGCCTCGGCGCTTCGTCCGGCAAGCCGGCGACTTCGAGCCTCTCCAAGGAATCCACGAACACGAGCAACTCGAGCAGCGAGACTTCGGACAGCATCGAGGAATCGCAGATCGACAAGTCCCGAATCTCGATGGACGAGAAAAATTGCCGGGAGGGGAGGGAGACGAACTACTGGGACTTGGACTCGCAGGCGAAACGCTTGGAGGTCGGACAGGGCGAGATAAGCCTGCCGATAAAGAAGAGACCTTTACCCGGCGACGATAACGCCAAGGGCGAAATTACGATAAAGAAACCGAAGTTCGCGAAGAATTTTCAGGAAGCCAAGAAGCTCATGAAGATAAGGCGGAAGATGGAGAAGGAGAAGATGAGGCAGCAGAGGCAACAGCTGGAGGTCGTCAAGAGCGAGTCGAGATCCGAATCGCCGGCGGAGGTTGCAGCGCCGAGCCTCGACAACGACATTCTCTCCGTGCCGGACGAGGAACGCGTGCAGATCATCGAGGTTCGCGACGAGGAGGACGACGAGCCTTACCCGGAGATGAAGAGCGACTTCACTCTGGAGGAAAGATCGAGGATTATTATGGGCGGCGAGTCGATTTTTACCAGCGACTTTCCGATGAGGGAATTCAACGCCAAGTCGACCTTGTCGGTTATGGAATTGTCGATAAGGCAGTCTCTGCAGGAAATGATTACCGACAACAAGATCGACGAGACTTGCGAGCCGAGCAATTCGCAAAGCTCCGCCGAACCGGAAACGGAAGTCGTCAAGGAGGAACCCGATCGAACTTCGTCTGAGGCGGAAGCTTCGACTTCGAAGGATTCGACGAAAGCGAACGAGTCGGAAGAGGCGAAATTATCGCGGAGTCCTGAAGGAGTCGACGGAAATGGAAGGAAGGTCGATGAGGATGAAAGGTGCGAGGAAGAGATAAAAGGCGCTGAGATCGTTTGTGAATCGGAGACGGTCGAAGGTTCGGAAAAAATGGAGATTGTAAAAACGAAGAATGAGGAAGCCGATTTCGAAGAAAGATCGAAAGTGGAGGAAATGGTGGAAGCGCAGAAGGAGGAAGAAAAATTGCGGCTGGTAATCGTCGAGGATGAAGAGAAGGTGGGAGAACCGGAGGTTGAGGAAAATTCGAGATCGGAATCCTTTAAGGGCGAGAAAAAAGGGGAAGTATCGAGTTGCGAAGAAAAATTGGAAATCGTTGAAAAAGGAGAGAATGTCGAAACTGAAAATTCGAAGCCGGAAATCGTTGGAAAAGGGGAAAAGACCGAATCGCAGGAATCGGAAGAAAAATTAACACTGGAAACGGTTGAAAATAAAGACAAAATTGAAACACCGAATGTCGAAGGAAAATATGGATCGGAAATCGATAAGAACAAAGAAAAAATCGAAGGACGAAAATTGGATGAAAAATCAATAGCGGAAAGTGTTGAAAATAAAGAAAAAATCGAAACACCGAAGGTCGAAGGAAAATCTGGATCGGAAATCGATAAGAACAAAGAAAAAATCGAAGAACGAAAATTGGATGAAACATCAATAGCGGAAAGTGTTGAAAATAAAGAAAAAATCGAAGCACGGAAATCCGAGGAAAAATCGATACCGGAAATCGAGACGAAGCGAGAGAAGGAGGAAGAGCGACGATCCGAAGAAAAAACAACGCCGGAAATGACAAAAAATCGGGAAACGGTCGAAGCACGGAAATCCGCAGAAAAATCGACGTCGGAAATCGTTAAGAAACCAGAAAATCTCGACGCACAAAAATCTGAGGAAAAATCAACGTCGGAAATCGTTAAAAAACCAGAAAAGATCGACGCGCGAAAGTCCGAAGAAAAAACAACGTCGGAAATCGGTAAAAACCCAGAAAAGGTCGACGCACGAAAATCTGAAGAAAAATCTGGGCCGGAAATCGCAAAAAAAACTAAAAAGGTAAAATCACCGAAGCTCGAAGAACAATCGACGGGGGAAATCGTGAGCAAACCGGAGGTCATCGAACCACCGAACTCCGAAGAAAAATCGAACCAGGAAATCGTGAAAGAACATAAAAAGATGAGAGCACCGAAATCCCATGAAAAATCGCCGCCGGAAGTCGTGAGAGAACACAAAAAGGTGAGAGTGCCGAAGTCCGAAGAAAAATTGACGTCGGAAATCGGCAAAGAGAAGAAAAAGGTCGAATCATCGAAGTCCAATGAAAAATCGACCCCTGAAATCGGCAAGGAGAACAAAAAGGTCGAAACCCCGAAGTCCGAAGAAGTCGTTGAAGACAAAACGGAAGGGATCGAACCGTCGATATCGGGAACATCGCAGCCGCGATTGCTTGCCGATTCGTGCAATAGAGAAAAAAAATGTTCGCCGAAGATCGACGAAGACGCGGCTTGCCAGAGCGACGACGAGCCTTGTCTGTACTTCACGGTGGACAACGACAGATTGGATCGTTTTACGAAATTCATGAAATCGTTGGAGGACGACGAAAGTCCGAGGGACAAATGCGTAGCCGAAGACGAAACGGACGAAGCCGTGTCGAGCAACAAAATCGTGTCTTCCGTGTCGGAAACGATGGCGCCACCGTTGCCGAAGAGGAAATACTCGACGAGTCCGCTGACCGACATACTGCTGAACAATCGTAACAACAACAACGACGCTGACAAGATAACCGCGTCGATATCCGTCGTCGACGAGAGTAGTTCGAACAATGTTATTAAAAAACGAAAGATCGGCAGACCGAGGAAGGAAAAACCCAATCTGAGCTTGTGCAGTCAACAGAATTTGTTGAACGGGGAAAATTTCGTTATGCCTCTGAGCCCGGAGAGCGACGTCTCGGCGACCAGTGAGAAAGCACCGTCGAATCCGATCAAAGACGAAAAAAGGTATAGATTGACCGCCGCTGTCCCAGTTACCGCCATTAATCGCAATTTATACTAATAATAAATACAGTATACGTTAAATACAAACAAAATTGACGGCATGTTGAAGAGCGGTTTACTCTTGATTAATGCCGCGATTCGTATATTTTTTATAAAATTCTTTAACAATTGAAGATTTTTTTAATTTAAAAGAAGAAAATTTAAAAACCCTTTAACTTGGCGGAACTGGGCCGTTTACCTTAAATCTGACGACTTGTCGCAGTCTCGTTTTTACACAGAAAAAAGTTGAAAATTTACATTAAATTGTCAATCTATTTTCTTCAGCCGGGTAGCAGTGAGGGGTAGCAATCAGCGTTACACCAGTGACGATCTCTACAAGCCTCGACCGTTGTTCGCGAGTTCGTCGCGTCGGAGTAGAAGGTCGAATCAGGCATAGCTAGAGGCACGTAACGTGAGATGTTGAATCCGGACAAACACGAGGGAGTTTGAGTGTGTCTTTCGTACGCATCGGACGTTTACGTAATTCTTCATCCAATGTCCCGAAAACTGCCCGTACGCCCTTTTCTCAGATTCGACGAAAAATATCTTAAAAACACACATATAATATATATATATATATATCCTTATTAATATTTTTTTATATCGTGTAATCGGCGCGGATTTCCAGAACTCGTTTTTATGTAGAAAATCGCCTGTTACCGCCAGACTGTATATACGTAGTATAAATCCGATAAATATGACTGATCACTTGCAGTAGAGTTTATTCGACGTATTTTTTTAGCCTCGCTCGGCTCTTTGAAATTACGCTAAATTAATTTTTCATGTTTTAAGATACAGTAGGATTAAGGTAAAAGTGGCCTCGCGCTCCGTCGGTAACAAAACTGTAATACGATTTTCTCTGACGTGGTTGATCGGTCGGATAAATGAGATCGTCGATCTGCAGAATTGTCAGACGCAGTGCGAATGTTCTCAGGCTTATGCGACGGATCAACCTCGACGGAGAAATTCATATTACAGTTTTTGTTACCGACCGATTAGAATTACATCGTCTCAAGTAAGCGAACTGATTTTCAGCCAAAAACCTCCTTCGCTCGTCGTCACGAGACTCCGTCTGCTGAATTTTATCGGCACTGTAGTTTTTTCACACACTTCCACTCGATGATCTCTCAGAAACGATATTATACCAACTTTCGTCTGCAGCATCGCAAAACGCGTTCCTGAAAAAAAATATATTAAAAAAATTTAATATTTATAATGAACCATAAATTTATAATTTATAATAAACGCCATCAGAAACAGAAATTGCAATCCATTTTCGCTTCCTCATAGAAGACATTGTTGCGAAAATAGGTCAGTTTCAATTGTATGAAATTAGGACTTTTTTGGATAATTTGTATTTCATGTCCGGCACGAGTTTCTGCATCAAACGTTGCGCTACGAATAAAATAATTTGCAGAATACATTGAACACGGCCTCGAAACGACAAATTACGATAAATTGACTCAACGAATTTATACCATAAATTGTGGACCGTTCAAATTTTACAATGTTTGAATTTTATATTATACGCGTAGCTTCCTCTGTGAGGAAGCCAAAATCGTTCGACAATTTTTTTTACGGTGGAACTTGTGCACATAACGGTAAAGAAATTAGCAAGCCATGTGCAAATTATCTTGTCCATTTTTTTCAAAGCTTCGACGAATACTAACAATTTGCGTTTAGCCCGAACTTTTAAGAGACTTAAAAAAAAAAAAATGTTGGTCTGTTGACTGAGTCTGTTTCACATCGCCTCGACACCGTTCAATATTCGGCGAGAAAAAAATGCTTACCGATGCAGTTTCGAGGTCCCTCGCCAAAGGGTAAGAATGTGTAAGGATGCCTGGAGTTTTTGTTTTTTTCGGCAAATCTCTGAGGATCGAATCTCTCCGGTTGAGGATAATAAGCGGGGTCGTGATGCAGGCCGTAAATCGGTATGACGACCCGCATTCCCGCGGGCAGATCGACGTCAGTGCCGGGTACCCTGTAAGGGTATCCGCATCTCCGCGATAAAAGAGGAGCCGGTGGATATTTTCTCAGAGTCTCTGAAAAAATTATTAAATTTATATACGTGACAAGGATTTAATAAATTATTAATAAATTTATCGATAGATTAATAAATATTATTGATTAATGAGTTAATCAATCAATTAATTGAAAAATTAATGATCCATTAATCAATCGATTATTAAAGATCTTTGTAAAATTTTTTTTTTTTAAGTTTATAAAATTTTTTTGAGAAAAATACATTTTTCAATGTATAGAATACTTCGTTTCGTAATATAAAGTAATTAATTACAAAAAAATTAAGAATTATCGAAAAGTTATCAAGCGGTCGATGACGTACCTAAAACAATCATGTCCAGGAATTTCATTTCCTGTACAGCTTCGTAAGTTAACTTGCCGTTCCACCTGTCGATAGCCTCGAGAATTTCGTTTCTCGCTGTTTCTTGAATTTCTTGATTTAGCGCCAGCTCGTGAAGGCAGAATGCAATTGTGTTGGACGACGTTTCGTAACCGGCCACGAAGAATACGAAGGCTTGAGCCGCTATTGCATTATCGTCCAATACTGCGAATGCACCGACAGAAAAGAAAGTAAAGAAACGTTAAATCTCTCTCTCTCTCGATCCGATATATTCATCACTATGTTCCAGAAATATTTCAGATTTGTCGAAAGATTAAGTGTCTTGCTGAAATGTTTAAGAAACTTTTCGTTGGAATATTTAGACGGAATATTTCAAAATATTATTTTCCATATATTTTAAAAATATTTCAAAGATTGAAAATATTTCCAAAATTATTTTTAAATATTTCATAGTATATGGTTTAAGAATAATCGGAATTTATAGTCGGAAGCATGTATTTTGCCCTCACCCGATGGTACTTTATATATTTTTTTGCTTCCTCATAGAGCAAGCTTTGTATTCGTAAAAAAAAAAAGATTTTAAAGTCAGAATACTTAAAATAGTCTAAAACGTCGAGAAATATGATTTTTAGCTGGCGTCCGGATGTATGTGACTGTGTATGTGACAGAGTTGCATCGTTTAAAATGACTACAACTCGGAAATAGCTTGAGACAGCGAGTTGAAATTTGGTACACTAGTAGAGCGATCACGTCGCTTCGTTCAGTGCTATTTTCGTGAACATTGAGGCCCAAACGGAAATTTTATGTGATATTCAATTTTTTGGAAATTCTCTGTGGTAGCTCTAACTTGCGTAAATTTGGAGCAATCGTCCTAAAACTACACATAAATATACTATTTTGATCGAAGACCTTTGGTATTGAATTTGGTAAAAATCAATCAAAGTGGTAAGATTATATAGGATTTTGAGTTTTTTTGAAAAACGACTAAAAATTGTCTAATTTGAGTAAACTTGGAGGTATCGATCTTAAATTTGAAACGGGAATGGACTAACACTGTACAATGTTTGGTATTAAATTTGGCGAAAATTGTTCTAATCGTTTAAGTTTTATGAGATTTTGAAATTTTTTCTTTTTTGACAAAGTTTTTTTTAATGTTTACCATTTTCGACTGCTACTCATTACAGTTTTTGTTACCGACCGAGCACGGAGCATTAAGGCCATTGTTGCATCGTCTCAATTCCCCTCCGCCCAACACACCAAACTTCCTCGACCTCAGTTCTCTCGTCATACCTACCGATCTCTCTCGCAGCCTGTCCCTCCTCCTCCTCGTTGAAACCCTGAAGGTTACTTCCGTTATCGACGTCCAAGCTGCCCTTGTTCTTCAGCTCGACCAACAGATCCATGAAGTCGTGCCGCTTCTCGCCAGTCTCCTTTTCCCTCTGTTCGATCATCTGCGAAACGACGTCCTTGAAGAATCTCGTCACCTCCGGGTCGATGACCTGCACGCCGAGAGTTTTGTACACGGTCGGTAATGCAGTTCGCAGCATTCGCCAGAGCGTCGCTTTGTAACTCGGCCTCGACAGTCTGTTCGCCATTCTTCGAAACGCCGAATCGTCGTCCGACAAGGCGTTCACGCGTATACCAAAAGCGCAACTCCCGATGACGTCTATCGTGAAATTTGCGGCCAGCTCACGTACTTCGACGCCCTCCAGCGTCGCGTCCTGAATCCTCGATGTTTCGCCGATTAATTTGCGTAATTCCTCCTGACACTCGACGAGCAGGTAAAACATCCGTTTTATCTTCGCCGACGAGAACGCCGGCGTGAGCTTCGAGCGCAAACCCTTCCAAGCTCCGCCCTCGGCGTTGAAGAGATGACCCGACAGAGAGTCCACGTTGTTAACGGGGATTCCCCGATTCGTGAAACACCCGAAGTCCTTCACGCACACGTGCTTTACGAGCGTCGGGTCGCGCAGTATGAGTATCGGCGACCTTACACGGTAAACACCGATGTATCTCGCCTCCTTGAACCAATTGTAAATTTCGCTTATCCCTTCCGGTTGGGACTTCCGGAAGAGCAGAAGGTCACCGAAGTTGCCGAGTATTATCGTCGGCTTCTTGCACGGCACACCGCGCTTCGACCAGAAATCAAACGTCGATGTGAAGTAGTAGTAAAAAATTGCGGAAAGCACGAGAATCAGCACACATGTGGTCGGGATTTGACGCAGACCGAAACTGACTTTTTCTAATATATCCATTTTTTTTTATTGATCAGAAAAGTGGAGAAAATTTGAGAAAATTTTGATGTCACCGCTTTTCTTCTTCCATTGGAATATCCTGTTGAAAAAATAAAACAATTCACGGTTAACATTTAAACAAATTTAATTTACCGGACTGGAAGTTTGTATTAAAAAACATATGCGTTCAGTTTAATGTACAATTGTCGTGAAAAATGAATCGACTTTTACAGTGGAATTAAAGTCAATCACTGGCATTGAAATACGTTTATAAAAGAATAAAAATAAATTATTGAAAGTAATAAATATGAAATTCAATATACCAGTTTATGCATACAAACTTCCAGTATTGATACATTAAGGTAGCTCCAGTTGCAAACACTTCCCGATGTTATAAAAATCTGAAAAAATTCATACTTATTATAGGCACTGAAAAGACTAATTTTGCATAATAATAATTTCAAAATGTTAACATTTTGTCTTGTTTTTTACATGGAAAAATGTGCAAAAATCAAAATAAAGATAAAAATCTAAAAACATTCATACGTGTTCCGAAAAATGAACGAAGCATTTTCATTAAAAAAAAAGTTGAGGTACCGCATATTTTGATCAACATTTTTTTTCAGCAATTTGTTAATAACATTTTGAAAGTGTTTTCAATTCTTTCCCGAATTTCTCGAATTTAGACGAAATGAATACCACTCGATGGAGCTACCTTAAGTTTCATATGAATTTTCTTTCCAGTGTCTCAACCGCTCGACACCTTATTTTATATTTACAGATATAAAACGAAAATATAAATAGAAAATGTAAAATTTCAACACAACTCTCAGATTTTGGGGTGACAAATAATTTATTTTTGTGACTCTCACTTTACTATACAGCATGGGGAGTGTTTACCGAACGATAACGTAATCGAGGCACTCACACTCTTCAAATATTTCGACGCATTCCCGCGCCGATCGTTTGTCAACCTCGTCTCCACGTTGATCCATTACTTTACATTTTGATGTAATCACAAAAAAATAATATGCGCAGTAAAAAAACAAAATAAAAAAAAAACACTTAACACATTTTTTTTGTCTTTCACGTTGAAACTCCGACAAGATTGATATCTCTTTTAGCGAGCAGTTTAGGAGCCGCAATATCCGGACGAATGACACGGCTAATGCATATTGACTTCATGAATTAATCATCGAGCCATTCGCCACTTTATCTGGCGTACTTGAAACAGTCACCATTGTTATTAAAGTTGCGCCTCGACAGCGAGGCGACGATAAGAAAAAATAACAATAATAATAATGTCGCGCACAAAAAATAGCATATAAGAGCAAAGATCTTTTGGACCGTTCCACTTTAATCAACAATACATTTTATACAGCATATATACCCATATATGTACATACATGTATTATATTAATTTAAAAATATATTTTTTTTATTTATAAGTACTACTTTTTTTTAGTGAATTTTTGGAGTTGTCGCTCGAAAGAGACCGAAAGATAAACTAAACCGTTAGCATTTTTTTTCCCGCAGAGAGTCGTGGCTTCCTCCTCCACAGAGCGTCTCTTCGACTCCCACCAAGTCGAAAAACGTGCGACACGAGGTTAAACGCACGTAGATAGATATTTACGTGGACGTTGGGCCGATGTGTTCGGGACTAACCGACGGTTATCTTTCATTTCTACCACCAGAGAGCCGAGACGGATTTCCTTCCATTTCCCTCTATTCCCAGCGAGGATTTTTTTTCTCGTCCACACGCACTTTCTACCGACCCACATGATGTTGGCGTCGGAGCGACTTAAATGTCAAGCGTCTCTCTCTGTCGTCGTCATCTGCCACTTCGAATATCTTCTCTATCGAAACTTGAAGGGAAAAATGTACTTAAAAAAAGAATATTATTATCAGTTCTAAACCTCCCACGATTAATTACGAATCACTCGGTCAATTCGCAGATTGTAATATCTCTCGTACGCAAAATTAAACATAATTTGATAAGAAGCGTTTAAGGAGGGAGTCTCGCTGCGCGCTGACTTCGCATAAGTTCGACAACAATAAGAGAAAATTGCAAGTACCTACTTCTTGATGGTGTAAAAATCTGAAAAAAATCATCTATATTAAAGGTACTGAGAAGATTAATTTCGCATAATAATAATTGCAAAATGTTATTAACAAATTCATCAAAACATTAATTGGTTAACAAATTACCCGTCAACAAAACTTTTTTTTATGAAAATGATTCGTCTATTTTTCGGAAAGAATTTATACGTATTCACGAATCATTTTCATAAAAAAAGTTTTGTTGCCGGGTAATTTGTTAACCAATTAATTTTTTGTTGAATTTGTTTATAACATTTTTCAATTATTATTATGCTAAATTAATCTTCTCAGTACCTTTAGGATACATGATTTTTTTCAGATTTTTACACCATCAAGAAGTACTTGCAATTTTCTCTTATAGTTGTCGAACTTATGCGAAGTCAGTTCGCAGCGAGAGTCCCTCCTTAAATCCCGGGCACTCAGTGGCACGGAGATTTTTATACTTCAATGTTTATTTTCATTTTTAATATTAGATGTTGTATTGTACAGAAATTCAATGGCTTTTTTAAAATTAATGCTAGGTGAAAGTAATGCATCTTTAAAACTGTTTTTGCTTCAATGCGGAAAAAAATAACTATATCATTTATTTATGTCGGTTAACAAAAATTTATAAAAATCGACCACGAGCTTTTGAAATACTAAAAAAATTGATATTTTTTTTGTCTATTTATCACGCTTCCCACTCCGTCGTCGCCATCTGCTACTCCAAATATCTTCTTTATCGAAAAACGTCGAGGGGAAAAAAATGCATGAAAAATATATTTAAAAATAGAGTATTATTATCGGTTCTGAGTCATTCGCGGATGCTGCGACCTGTGATCAAAGCTCCCATGATTAAGTACGAATCACTCGGTCGGATTCAGAAATTATTCTATCTCTCGTACGCAAAATTAAACACAATTTGATAAGAACCGATTAAATGCCAGGCACTCAGTGGCACGGAGATTTTCATACTTTAATATTTATTTTTTATTTTACATGTTATATTACGTCAAAGTAATACATCAACAAAAATGTTTTCGCTTCAATGAGCAAAAACAAAACAAAATTATATTCATGGACAAAGAAATGATAAAAGTCGTCTACGAGATGATAAAATTTAGGAGGGTTTCGAGATACTTAAAAAAATTAATACATTTTTGTCTTCCTTCAATTTCCTCAATTCTTCTTGCGATGACGAATTTTCAACCAAATTCCAGATTTACTCGTGAGTATATTGGCTGTCGGGTCGTATTCGAGGGGCGAATGTGTCTTCGGACTGAGTGCCACTTCGTAATTCGACAACAGAGCGACGAGCCCCGCCTTTGTTTGCGTAAAGGCGAAACGCGTACCTGAAAAGAGAAATAAAATTAACGTCGTTTGTCAAACCCCTTAAGGAAGTTGGAGCGAGTGGTGTTCATTTTGCGTAAATTCGAGAAATGCGGGCAAGAATGGCAAACACTTCCCAATGTTATGAAAATCTGAAAAAATGTATACTTATTATAGGCACTGAAAAGATTCATTTTGCATAATAATAATTTCAAAATGTTATTAACAAATTATTTTTAAAAAATTGTTCATCAAAATATATGGTAACTCAACTTTTTTTTAAATAAAAATGTTTCGTTAATTTTTCGGAATACGTATGAATTTTTTCAGATTTTTATCTTTATTTTGATTTTTCTTGTTTATTACATGGAAAAATGTGCAAAAGTCAAAATAAAGATACAAATCTGAAAAAATTCATACGTATTCCGAAAAGTGAACGAATCATTTTCATTAAAAATAAAGTTGAGTTACCACATATTTTGATGAACAATTTTTTTTCAACAATTTGTTAATAACATTTTGAAATTATTATTATGTAAAATTAGTCTTTTCAATGC
>JAPYZC010002905.1:0-13329 GCA_030522665.1 Ichneumoninae sp. A BG-2022a | reverse complement strand
TTTTTTTTTTTTTTTTTTTTTTTTTTTTTTTTTTTTTTTTTTTTTTTTTTTTTTTTTTTTTTTTTTTTTTTTTTTTTTTTTTTTTTTTTTTTTTTTTTAAGTGTCAACAAGCATGAACGCATACTGTCTCTATACTCTTTGTAGTAAGCCATCTTTAGTTGTACGACGATTATTGCTACTACATTGCTAATGAATTGAGTCGGCTCACGAAACTAAACTCTCACTGTCTCAACATTCCCATGCGTCTCGATATTTCAATCAACGTAGTTTTCTCGATGTCAAGACTACGATATTCGTCATGAAAAAGAAAACTATCAACTGCTCAAGTTAATTTCGAAAAAATTTACTCACCTAATCTAAATCATAATTTTTACAGAGTTTTCAACAAAGTGAAAAGCAGAAGTGCCCACATGAAATCACATCGGCCAATACCATCGCCCGATACAACGAGTCAGGAATCTAAGAGACCTGTCCACCACCAGCAGCAGCCAATATCGCATCAACTAAAGCAACCGCAGCATCATCAGCAGATCAACGGATCAACGCAGCCGACCGATTATCCGAATAAATTGTCATCGAGCATCAACGACCCGAGCAATCCAAATGCCAATCACTTGTGGCACAATCCAACGAGATTGAGACCACCATAGAATATTCGTCTCGTTACACTTAAGTTACCTTAACGAAGGCTGTAACATTGCCCGAGAGGACAATCGAAAAGAAGAAGATGATATGCATCTTCACTCACTCGAACGACATGATTCCTCGACGCAAGAATCACCTCTCTCACCTCGCAGGTAGAATGAAAAATCTCTTTTCTTATACTCCTTATCCCGATGCGAATACTTTGGGCACAGACTCGTGTCGTGAGAACAAAAAGTAAACTCCTATGAGCCTCTGAAAGACGACCTGCTCAATGAACAGCTTTGAATCTGGCCTAGTTCTGGCCTCACTTTTGAAGGGAGTTAAACTTCCCGAAACTGGCTTTAATATATCGGTCTACAGGTATACATAACCACGACGCGAGTACGAAGGTCAGATCGCGGAGGCAACAGGGTATACAAGGATACACGGTAATCTCACACACGACACTGCGAATGGAAAAACTGAAGGTGATGTTAATCCTCTGACTAGCGAATTTATTCAATTCTCAATAACCCGTTAAGAGCATGTGAAACACTACGGAGTGCGAGAGAGATAGCATCAGAGAGAAACAGGCTGAGTCGGTATCAAAAACTGTAATAAACTTTTCTCACGGATTCTGGCATGTACGGTCAAAAGAAAAGTCTCATCGTAAGCGAATATCAACTCGGCTTCCGATGAGACTGTTCTTTTGACCGTATATGTTAAAATACCTTTGAAAAGTTTATTACAGTTTTTATTACAACCGCCGTACTGCAAATGCTCTTAACGTACGTTCGTAAATCGTTGCTTCCTTTTAGTCGCAAAGCAATGATACTGATTTTTGCATTCAAGTTATTTTAATCTTACTATCAACTCCGGAGACTGGTTATACCTGGAATCTCGTTAGACAACGTACGTAAAGGGCTGAAAAAAGATTTTTCATATTTTATTTTCTTCTATGGATACTCACATGACATGTTTGTCCAAAAAATATATTTTTTAATAGGTACGACAAAATAAAGTACGCATAAATAAATTAAGTTGTTTTTTTACAAAAAAAATTAATCAAAATTATCACGTTGAGTCAAAGGGTTAACGGAGACTCGAAGTTGAACTTTTATCTAGACAATCTTCGATCGACCTTGACGGAGTAAGAGTAAGAGTCTTGAATGCAATGAGTTCGATCTATCGTCATTACCAAGTTCGCCGACTTTCGCGGCCTAGATAAATAAGTGAAAACTTGGCGAACGCGATTGCCCGAGAAAACAACAAAAAATCAAACTGATATAAATTTTTATCTAGTTAATGACTATGAGATAATCTCGCAGATTACGAAAAAATCGTTCGGTTAAATTGTAAGAAAACTTGTGCCACACAAACACATTGATGTTACCCGTTACTACCGTTCACGATGACGTGTGCAAAAAAATGATTTGTTCTTTCTACCAATGTTCGCGCTTCGAGCCTTGATGCTACTTGACGCGCTCGAGCAACCGGACGAATTCACATCGAAAATGGGCATATCGTAGCAAAATCTTAAATTGCAAAATTGTTATTAATCTCTATTAACCATTTACCCTAATAAATTGTTTTTTTTCTTCCTATCGACATTATTTGAACAAATTTTCAAATAAAATATTGCCTATCTGTGACTCATGTTTTCAGCGGCAAATTTTTTACTTGAGAAATGTAGAATGAGATCCATCCGACTGAATGAAAAACAATTGAAGATTAGCTTATGGCTGTGAATCTATGACATCCGCTTATCGAAATGTTTTCGTATTACGGCCGATCGTGACTTCCTAGTTCGACGACTTCGAGAGATAAAAAGGTGAATGTTCGACTGCATACAATTTGCTCGAGCGCTATCGCGAAAAAAGGGTTCTCTCTAAACCTCTTACATCTCTCTATATATATATATATACTCAGTTATGATAATTATAATTACAAGAAGGAGCTACGAAGCGGCAATCCCGCTTAGTCAACAATAGATTTGATGAAAACGTTTTTTTATCCCACTTCCTTCCAACCCGCCTTCCTACACTCGTCCATTCGCCGGTTCGCGTTACTTATGTAAAATAACTCTCAACGGTAATAATAGTACGAATTTTAATATAATATAGACACAAGATTTGTAAAAATGCTTGTGTTTGATTAACGAGAAACTGCTCCATCGAGACGAAATCGTATAAAAAAGGCCATAAATTATATTTCGATTTGAATTCTATGTTTAAATCGACATTACATATAATTTTATATTACTATTACTTTTTTTGTAGGATAGATATAAAAAAAATGCTTAGCACCCTAAGAAAGTTGTTAAAGTTTCCAATCCGCCAGGCGTTTCGGCATCGCCGACACTCCGAGTGTTCGTCACAAACGATATACATAAGTCATACTCCCACTCGACGACACAAACACGAATCTAGCGAATTATTGATATTGACAGTGAAGAGAAATGAAGATGAAGAACTTCCCTATATTAAAACGATCATTATATTAATTGTGTGTACATAAAATGCGTGTACATTAATTCTGTACATATGAACGTGGATATCTGTATGTACAATTAATTTAAACAAAAAAGAAAGCGGAAAACAAAATTAATATAACGCAAAACTTAGACATATTAGATTTTAGTTTGTTTTAGGAGGGGTCTTTATATATTATACTATATATATTACTAGGAATTTAAATTGGCTTGGTTTTTTCTACCTTTCTAGAGTCTACGTGGCGAGACTCTTGGAAAAGCAATCGTGAAAATGGCACTGTGGTGTATTTTTTTCTTCAAGTGCGAATAAGGAATTGCTGCATTTTTTTCTCTCTTAACTAAAGACAACTTGCGAAGAGGAGTTTTAATGATGATTTATTACGTTTAAATCTTACGAAGTAATTACCAATCGTTTTGAATAATCTCAATGGCCTAAGAATATTCGTTAATCGAAGAATAAAACGTCATTTGATTCATTCGTAAGAGCAAAACTCACTGGCTCAATGTTTCTAAGCGATATATATATATTTTTTTTATAAATAAAAAAGAAGGTAAAACGCACCGATCGCGAATTTTATATTTAGAAAAGTTTCGCTTCCGTGGAAACTCTAAATTGTTATTCCAGAGATTTGCCAATCGTAGACACATCTAACTGTACCTCTAATAAATATTGTTATATTCACTGTTAACCAAGGTCTTCTAATTAACTTTTTAACATTTTCTCGATTAGAATAAACGGAAATGAACAGAGTGAAAAATTAAAGAGAGAAACGAGTGGCCGAGGACGCTTCGGGTCATTTATCATCATTTGATGACTATTTATATTGACTTCCGATATGTTTCATCCTACACGATGTTTGTATAACAGTGGACGCAGCCCACTGTCAAGAATCTAGCAATTCGCAATCGGGCAAAAGAAAATCTCCGATTTTTCTTTTTTTATAATAGTACTCTAGGCTTTCGGATTCAAATCATACATGCATATATGTACAGCATGACACTCTCGTATTTGTGTAGCTCTCATGGTCACTAATTTTTTTGTTCCACTTAAAAAGGACGATGAACTGAAAGTCAAACGGTCCGGCCATAAACAAAACAAAAATATGTATTTCCCCTTTATACATTTGTTTACAGACCACGAGCACTGAAGAAGTACTTTCGAGAACCCTGGTTGACTATTAGAAGAACCAATTGTCTCATTTACTCATATTGAAACTTGGTTTCGGACTTCCAACTAATAGTTCGGCTCTTTTGGATACTAAATTAAATGAATTAATTAAAAGATGTTCAGAATTATTCTTAAACTGCAAATTACTTCATTTCACATGTGCAGACAGCGCTCTCGGAAGTACTTATTCGTGATATATCTTAGTTACATACACGGCAAGAATTTGTGAATTTTGTACAACAGCCTCCAGCGCGTAGAACGGCAAAGAGTTGATAGAAAAAAATCAAAGCTTAGCGAATCTATGTAATGTGAATAGGGTTCTAGAACCTCGAATCTCGAAGTTAGTTTGCTTAAGACGTAACGAGGAAGAGAAAAAAAAGAAATTGTTACGAATTTCGCCGCCGATTCGTACGACTGTCGGGGACGTCGGAAGAAAAAAACAAAATTAGCAGACATATCATTTAAGACAATACACTTGTTACGGAAACTAAGTTTCTACTAATGTAATTATGTTACGTAATTGTAACTCGTAAACGAAACTAGAGATTCACGGGAAAAACGTCGTAGAATGTGATGACAGGAAGAGAGTATTAGAGTCGTCTAATTTGAACCCAGAACACACCATCGATTAGGTAATTCGTAATCTCGATTATTTTCATTGTTCAAATCTCAACAACAATAAATTTCTTCATTCATTCTCAACCGTGTTCTGGCTTTGAAGATTAGTAGATGCTGTGTGACAAAAATCTACCGCTGGAGACTGTTTATTCAGAACTGGAATGAGGGCTAGGATGAATTACAATTAACGAAGCAATGAAAATAGTAACGAAGTTAAGTATGAATTGTACAAACGAGTCCCTCCACGTCACGAAAAAACAAAACAAGAAAAAAAACAATTATGATATATATATGAACAAACAAAGTATATATATTATATAACAGAATGATAAATATGTGATGTAATTAAATGGTATGTGGTATATGGTATTACATATTTGTACATAGGCGGACCCGTGCCATCAACTAGTGAGTTGTACCGATATTGTACTGCCACACACAGCCAAAAAAAAAACAATACAAAGCAAATCAAGTACCATTGGTTCGAACAACCAATTTATCTTAAAGTAACGTTAAGCAATCGTTTCTTTGTTCGTTCACAATTTCTTTCATAATTAATTTGTTCTCTATAAACTTCTCTCGACAACCATTCAAAAGAATCCGAAGAAAGAATCTTCAACGCCTAATCGCCAATTTTGATACTTAGTTTTGTGAATTAAAAAAAAATTCTTCACTCGATATATATCACTAAAAAAATAGAACAGTATCGTATTATTCGCAATGATATTCATATGTGGAAAAAGGACCGAAATGATTTATTGAAAAAAAAAAAAAAAAATTTATTGCGACGGTAAGCCGTTGTGCGGAACGAAAATATATTGGTACAACTCGATGAAGAAAGTGTAGCGTGGTTATACACCTGAGGAATGTGCTCAAAATACTGTATTAAAAAGAGAAAAAAGTCTACTAAAGAATCATCAACGTATTACGCAAAATTTACTCTTAAAAAAACGAATGGAAAAAGAAAAATTGCAAAAAAAAAAACAAAAAAAATCATTATTGTGCATTATCGATATTGTAATCTATTATCCTCTTACCTATTACCTACTTTAATGTCTATCTCTATACACCAAGCATGGATCTTTACACTACTCTATTTGATGTTACACTATTCTATACATTTAACTTCTAACGATCAATGTGTAAATGTTAATAGAATCGATCTAATATTTCCGAGACGACCAGCTGTCGCGTCGGCACGGCGAGAACGATTATTAGTTCACATCAAATCATTGTTCAATGACAAATTTTTCTCTTGGCTCAATCTTGTATCCCTACATTTTACTCCAAAATGTATAATCTTTCTCGATAGTTATGTCGGAGATTGGTAGCTAATTAATTTTTTATTTTTTTATTTCACCCGGTGGGAAAATGGCGTTTTTTGCGAAAACCCCCACCATTTTTACACCTTCTGAAATAAACGTTTTCTGAACTCGTGTGGTGATTGCAACACTCGCCTTCGGCCCGTGCTGCACAGTAACACCCGTCAAAAAAAGTTTTTTTGCCCGCCTACGCTAAAAAGTCCACATTCCATGCCTGCAACGGGGGCGGAAAGTTGTCGATTCTTGACCAGCGGGCCGAAAAGTAACGCAGCGGGCCGAAAAGTAACGCTGAGGGCCGAAAAGTAACTACAGCGGGCCGAAAAGTAGTCCCAGCGGGCCGAAAAGTAGCTACTTCTATGCAGGCATAGAAATGTGGACATTTTTTAGCATAGTCGGACAAAAGATATCGTATGGCACTCGGGAGGAAGTGCCTTTTCACCTCGTGCGAATTTCTTTCAAACTTCGCGCTCGGTAAAAAGACGCACTTTCCTCCCTTGTGGCAAAATATACTATTTCGCACTCCTATCGTAATGTACTATTTTTTAATTCTAAAACTATCAATATCAACGTTTTCGAAGATATCATCAAAATCACAAATTTCAACTAAAATGATTATTTTTATTATTGATGTCATAGAATCTCATTCTTTTGATAGTAATATTAATATTAAAAATTAACCAATCTCCGATTCGTTGCAATAATGGAGAGTTTCCTTCATTAGCAATATTACGACGTCGAACCGAAATGCGTCGATCTTTTTTCCATCTTTTCCGCTCAACTAGGTTTATCTATAGACTATCGTATACACTATAATATCCTTAAATTATCATCTTGTAACCACAGTATATCGCCCTAATTAGACATAACGTCTTGCTCAAGCTATGTCTGAATCCCAATTTTTCGACCACTTCTCAATTAAAAAAACAAAAAAAAAAAAGCTCGCTCAATCGTGCCACAAGCAATACTCACTATATCGTCTCGCTCAATCGACGACGCCACAGCTGGCCAGAAAAGCTGCCTCAATAATTCTATTATTCTCAACAGACAGTCTTCTCGAGAAGTTTTTTTTTTAACATGCCAAAAAAAACATTTGCTTTCTTAATCTTCTTCGAGCGTGATCATTTTTTTTTTTTTTTTTTGTAAATCAGCGAATTTTCACCTACTGTAATGCATAATGCAAACTGAAGCCGTTCAGTAGATTTCAAGTGTGATTGTGGTATCAGAGTTGACAAATGAAAAAACAAAGGCTGGGCCTAAAATTAACAATGAACCCCGATACCCGCTATCGAATATAGGAATCTATTAAACACTTGCATCCTACGCCTACCAGAGCTATCTACGAAAACAGAAAAAAGCTATAAAACATAAAAACTGCAGAGCGTTAGGGAACGCGACTCATCGACTGTTCAGTGCACGAAACGAAGATTCAATTAAATAGAAGAAAAATAATTTTTTAAATAAAAATAAGAAAAACGCGCACGAAGCTATAAATTGAAAGAAGAACGGCTTGGCCATGGCAACGAGAGTTGTCCGTGTATCAGTATTATGTTAAAGCGACAAACCCATGTATGTACATTGAAATTAGCTTATATGCGTTAATATATCGTTTCATTTAATATAAATATATAAATATGAGTATGGATATTATACATTGTATACATATGAATATATATATATAGGTCCCCGATAAGACAGTATATGGTAAAAAAAAAATAAGTAGCAAAATGGTGTGCGCAGTATGCGGCGGAGTACTAGAGACTTGCTGGTGCTGTAAACGAAGAACCGGAAACCGACGTCCGCCTGTTGAGGCCACGAATATAATTTAAAAAAAAATGCGATTGTCACGAACGATAGATCAATTATTCATAAAATATAAACCTGAATGATTTCGCCATAAAAATAAATAAAAATAAATATTTTAACAAACACACAGACACACAAACACAACACTCACCATACAGGCGATTCACAAATATGCGATTGTCGTAACGCATTCCTGGCTCTTTCCACTGATTGATTATAATTAATTCGTCAAAAATGTTATAAATTCATTTTTTTGTTTTTATTATCGATCCAATTGTACGAATTGAATTGAACTCCACCAAAGTTCAACCATATAGTACGGTCAAAGATAAATGCGCGAATAAAAGAAAGAAAAAGAGTTTTTAATACACGGAATATAAATGAAGAAAAAAAGAATACCCTAATCGTCGTTTACTAATGAATATTATAAGAATAAAAAATACTGAATATATAAAATGAATAAATTATATATTATATATATAAATATATTATATATATTATTATTACGGCATTGCATACATAGTATAAATGTACGATGATATATGACTATTTTCTTCTATGGATATTGTGAATGACTGGTGCGTGTTATTTTCATCGACGTCTCCGGATGCGCTGCAATCGGTCCGATCAAACGCCATAAAAAAACCTTTTTCTACTGTACAACATGAAACTACGCGAATATGTCGCTTTGAAAGCTCCCTCAGTGCATCAATAAGAAAAAAAATCTCTTATCGAAAGCTGCGTCAGATAAACACAGATATAAAAATGAATGTCCCTCGGCGTTTTTTTAAACAAAAAAGAGGCTCGGTGATCCGTTCGCAGCGCGTCCCAAAAATGCGTTAGCTATCTCAACCTCCGAGCTATACCAAAAGAAGTGAATAGCAAAAGAGAAAAAAAAAATATGATGTATAAGCCAAGTGCCTTGTGTTCTGGTAACTAATCGTTGACTTTTGACTACGATATTAAATGAGAATTGACGAACGTAAAACAGTGATTGAGCGAGAGGAACGAGAGGGAAAAATGTGATCGATACAGGAGCGAAATAAAAAAAAGAAATAGAAATTCAGTGTCATATGAGAATTAACATGGAAAGTCCTTGCACTGCGTTACAGACTCGTACATATACCTTCTTTCTCGTTCTCTCACGACACACGAATTCTCTCCCTGACTAACACTCACCTCTTAACGCGACGCGAAAGCCTTCCGCTTTAAACTCTTTTTTCACGAATTTTATTGTAAAATTTATGGAAATCTTATGCGAAGTAATAAAGAAAATATTACAAATGTTTTCCACAATATAGATTTCGATAAAATTGAACGAAGTTTTCGAAAATTCAAAAAGCATTTGTAAAAAATCAGTGTTGACTTTCGCGTGGTTTGAACTTTCAAATATTGAGATGACTAAAAATGCACGTGCTCCAGTCGAAACGGTGAGAAGGGTGAAAAACCCCGATATACCATGTGCCAAGTAATAATAGAAAAAAGAAAACAAACTGTAACACTATTGTACAGATTAATTCTGTTTACGCGCACTCTACTTTCACTGCCCGAGAAAGTGAGACGAGACAAGGGAGAGACAAAAATTCTTCGCGCACATCGTAAATGAAAACAAAAGCACCCACTTTCGAGTCAGCGCGACTTGTTTATTTTTCTAAGTGCCAAGTACGCACAGGTGTTTGAAGCGCGTTGGAATGGCGAGGAAGAGCGAAAAAAAGTCACTTCAATCATTTGTATTTATTATTTTTTTTATTTTTTAACTAGCCATTTTCGGCATCGAATTAAATATAGCGAACATCTGTCTAGCCAATGTGAAGCACAAAAAATGCAAGAGAAATTGTCCAGGAAACCAACTCGACGGGCCATTAGGTTCAGCGGGTGGTTTTTTAAATTCTTCGTCAAAAATCATTTAGTGTTGTGATAAGAAGAGGAATGTCAGTTTTAACGACGAATCGGATTAAATCTACGGATTTTCGACGGGCCTGCGTGCTCGCGTTGTTTTTTTCTAACGACTCTATTGCGTAGTTTATCTTTAAACGAGGGAAAAAATTAAAATTAAACTGTAATCCTAGCTATGTCTACAAGGAATTGATGTAAATACGTAGATTTCGGTATAGTTAATCGCAAGAAAAAAAAAAATTGAAAAATTGAATGGGTGATCGATCGTTCGATCGAGAGGCAAAAGCCTCTAGAGTACCGACGTCGAATAACCATGGATAGAATTCTCAAGTGGATGGGAGTTATCTTGATTTATATCTATAAATAAATATATAATATATAATGTATAAAATATATGTATAATTTATTTATATTTATAAATATAAATAAACGAGTCGATTGTCGTCCGCGGGTTGATCGCACGCGTAAAAAACGTTCGACGTTTGCAACGCACTGGGACTTATGAGTGGCGGAAAGTATTAATCTGTAAGCACTACGACAGGAGTCTCCGTGTTGGGCCCGAGTAAACATATTTTCTCTCCATCTATATCTGTATAGGAAATACCGTTATATTCGTACGCCTGGTGAAGGTTACGATAGTCGATTATTCATTTTTTCTTTTCATAATTCCATCGAAGAAATATCGAGGAAAATATGTAAGACGATCGGTAGCCTTCGCCCTATTCGTGCTATTCTTCTATGTCATTAAGAAAAGTATTCTTCCTGCGTAATGTTACAAATGTTGTTAGGAATTTGCCGCAGCAAAAAATAAAAAGTAAAAAACAGTACAGCTGACAAGAGACTGAAGAAAAATTGCGGCATAACATTTGCAAACACAAACATATGGAAATCTCCGAATCTACTTTTGAACCCCCTAAATGTGATTTCTTACGATATTATTAAGATTTACTATACATTTTTTTTATTCGAGCACTGTTCGTCAATCGATGATCGTTTGATAAATAAGTTGCCACGCACAATTGAACTATCAAAACAATAAATTTTGTGCCAATTCGTTGTGTAAGAAGTACTTAATCAAATGTTTTTTCAATCAAACTTTGTAGGGAATCTTGAAAGAAAACAATAAATCAAAGACGAACGAAAAGCGTTGAGACATTGCTCGGTGAGTCCTGTAATGATTCCGTTGCGATCTCAAAAAGATAATTGATTTCATCTTCGGGGATGCAATTTGTAAAACAAAAAAAATTATATATACGGGAATGAACGGTGCTAAAAATTTCACAATCGCAAACGTGTAGTATGCAATAATAAAGTGTATAAAGGTGCATTATTTTCGTGTGTCATACATACATTAAGCGATTTCACGTACGTATCAACATGATTATCTAATTTTGTCGGATGAATTTTTTTTCAAAGTGTCTCGGGAACCGTATGCGCTCACCGATCGACATTACCCGAGAGTAAACGGTGAATTGACGCTATAAGACAATCACAGTAAGAACATTTTAGCAACCATTAAACATTTCCTTTTTTTAAATAAAAATGTGATTTTCTTAATTGTTTGTTTTTTTTTTTTTTTTTGCAATTGATTAACTGCAATGTCACATTCATTTTTTATTTTGGTTTCTATTTCTGAAGACCGATCGAGCGGTATCGGTTCTCGATCCACGACACCATGCTATCGGCTAAAAGTGTAAAGATGCCGTAAATCCTAACTAATTACTCGATAACCCGAATAAAATAAAGTAAACAAAAAGTAACACAAAATATGGCTGAAGCTGAAAATCAAAAATGATGGTTTAAGAGAAGGAAAAACAGAAAAAATGTGAAACCGAGAAGCAATGCGAGGGAAGAGCGCGCGCGCCGATACTGAAATGTCACCTCCCGAAGATACTTCGGTGCTAATTATTTATAACGTATACTTTTAAGAGGCTAAAGCAGTATTAAGTAAACTTATAAAATAAAAACACAAAAATGAAACGGAAAAGGGAGACGGACAAACCACCAGGATATATTGTGCTCTTTGCCTCTAAACAGGCGACAAGGTGCACAAGTTGAGAAAAAAACACGTACGGTCGAGGAAATTAGCACAAGTATATAACTCATCTCTAGGGCTGGACAATATTTTCTTACGAATGGAATTTAAGAACAAAAATTAAAACAATAATAATGCAAAAAAACACTAAAAAATGAGATACCCCTTTTTCTGTACATTCCCGAATGTAAATATTAAGTGTTAAAAGTATACATATTTTTGTGTATGTAAAGATACCCTTTGTAACCGTCGACGATGAAGAATACCAGTACTCGAAATGTATTATATATACACGAAAAAACACACGCATTATATATATAAATACATATATATATATAAATATATATGTATTCAATTTTAATATACAATAGAGAATCGATGTTAATTGTTCGGTGTTATGGCAATGGAAGAAGAAACGTGTGTTCGCTGCGCCATTATCATCGCCGCGCTTCTTTCAAAAATCATCGTAAACTCCTTAATAGTCCAGCCCTAAACGAACTATCTTAAGACGTAATTTTTTTAATTTTCTTCACCACATTGTTCTCTCTTTCGCGTTGGCGCAAAATTGTATTTTGGTAATTAACAACTGAAAAAAAAGAAAAAAGACACAAGCATAGTTCGGTAAAACCAGTCGCGCATGTGTCTCACGTTCGGCCAGAGCTCCCTTCGGTGCTGAGAAAGGAAAATGATGGTATTCGACATATCAAAGGAAAAAAAAATACGCGGTATATTTCTAAGACCTGAAAGGACTACGGCAAATACCGATTTGATCGATTGCATTAGACATAGACACTAGGGACTATATGTGTAAGAGATTTGACCTCGGATTATATTTAATATACAAAAATAGTCCTTCAAAAAAAAAAATAATAACAATAAAAAAAAATTCGAAAAACATCGTGCTCACGTTCAAAGGGGTACCTAACTCAACGCGTCGATCTGAAAAAAACACCGCGAAATCGTAATATTGCACTCGCGAAAAAACTTTTTTTTTAACTCAATGAAATGCGATTCTACAAAGTTTTCAAGGGCTTTGCACATCAGTATTCGACCCACGATCGTTTCACCACCAAAGAAGACAGACAAGAGAAGAAAAATAAACCAACAAAAACACCCCATTATTGTAAAGTATGAAACGCACATGTTAAACGGAAAAAGAGTTACACAGTTTGACGAGAGCGAAATCGAAAAGTCCATTAAAAAAACACAAAAATAACATGGTGAATATCAAAAACCGATTCCAAAGAGAAACAAAAAAGGTACGACGTAAATAAAGCACACGCACACGCACACGCACACGCACACGCACACGCACACGCACACGCACACGCACACGCACACGCACACGCACACGCACACGCACACGCACACG
>JAPYZC010002904.1:0-30674 GCA_030522665.1 Ichneumoninae sp. A BG-2022a | reverse complement strand
TTCGACTGTGCGGATCGCGTCAGCTAGGCAACACAATACAAAATATTAGTGCAAACAAGCACAAGGAGTTGAAAGGTACATTTTTGCGGAACATTTTGACTGCTGAGACGATTCGTTTCAGATTGTTATTAACCGATGCCACGGTAACTTCGCTAATAATCATTTGTGGGATCGATTGTAACAGTCGATTCGGTTCAATTGTACCAGCAATAATTAATGTCTTTCAGTACCAATACCAATACCAATATATTTTATTTATTTTATTCTTACATTCAAACACATCGAACGGCGCACCGCTCCAGCAACGCCACCGACAGCGGAGTTTTCCTCGATCCGCAGAGAGCACCTGCTTGCCCGCTGCGATAACGCCGTTGGCATCGCTGATGACTCTGGTACGAGAACTCACCGTCCGGCTCGTTTGAGAACAATATCTCGATCGAGCCCGCGCTCCATGTATGAACACGTACGGCGAAGCGCGCCAAAGTGTACGCACGTTCATGAAACATTCACGAGAGTTTTCGTAAATATTTCATTTAATTTCGATTTATCGATATTTGTTATTGCGCGAATATCGAATCATTTAAGCGATGCTTGCCCGAACCGGGAAATAGTCGGGGGGGGGGGGGGCGAAGCGGGGAATTGCATCGGGACGGCAGAGCGGAGAATCGTGTTTGTGGTGGGTGAAAAGAGGCGACCGCCCAACGCCCTCGAAACAACATTCGATTCGTTACGGGGTGATTGTGAATTACGATCGGTGCGTCGCGCTTGTCCGTATATTTATTTTGCATTACGTGGAATAACTGATTTTGGGATTTTGGAGAGTGGACTTGTCACGTATGACCACTGATGTTTGGGGGGAAAACTACCGGAAAACTATGTAACGGGCCGGGTCGGTGAAAATTACATGAGACCGAGGTTCGATGGAGCCGCTGGTCATGATTTATTTGGCGTACTCCGCGCGCAGGTACTTGGGTAAGCCACATATGATGGGCGTCGCACAGAATTTCCATTTTGCTGGAGGCACATAAAATAACCAAAGTTCCGTGCCCGAAGAGGATTCGCTTACGATTACGTTCGAACGGCTCGTCGGGACATTCGCGCAGCCTCCAGCGACGCAGAATTAATCACATCGATAAATGGAGTTACGGTAGCTCCGCTCGTCACTGCGCTGAGCGCAATAAGGGCCGGCGCCGGATGACGGACATTAGTGGCAGTGCGCATGGAGTATCGCAGACAGATTTGTCACTGGCAGCGCCGTTAATGACTCATTCAGCGTCGTCGACCAATCGGCTGCATCAGCGTCATCGAAATTTCGATCCGGGCTGTATTGCACGGAATGATTATTAGGATTTGTCGGATCGTGTTGACAATTTATCCCGCACTCAGACAATCATTTATCTCGCGGGCACCGGCTAATAAATATCGATTTGTTTTAAATAGACATTTATTTACATCAAACAGATGTGTATTGGCTCAGGTCGATGGCTCTTTGCCAAGGTGTGACATTTTCATTGGGGATAAAATTAGTGTAAGAAGATAACTGTATAAATATTAACCTTGGCAAAAGGGCCAATAAATCGCTTTTGCCACTACCAAACAGTTATTTAAATGAAATAAATATTTATTTAAATCAAATAAATATGTATTTAAATCAAATAAATGTTTGTTTGCGCCCGTCAAATAAATAATGTTGTTGGGTGCACCACCACTCATATACAGATAGTGTGTATGAATCGAGCGCGAAGCCTTCGTCATTTGCACGACCCGGAGGTCTCTCGCCCATAAAGATCATGCGCTACAATACTGTCCTGTCAATCCCAGTGCGGCTGTTGACCCCGCAGAGTCCGCCGAGAACGAGATGACATCGATGGTATCGATGGACAATCACCTCCCGCACGCTACCTGTGACTGAAAGTTTCTCACGGGCGATGGCTAATCACCCGAGGGAACCCGAAGCGAGATACCCTACTTTCGCCGGAATCTAACCAATTGGATCCACATATACGATATCCAAAACAACCCGCGTCACTTGGACTAGGCTCGCTGATAGCCGAAGTCACTGTCGAGAATCATATTCAAGAATACGCTTGCGAAAGGAAACCCGAAGCATCCACCAGGATGAAATTCGCCAATAGGTCCAGGACTGCTTCACTGTTCGAGTTCGACTAAGATCTATATGGATCTCCCACACCCAGAAAAATAATTTATTTGGCAGCCACTGTTTATTTGGTGTAAGTAAAATATTTATTTGATTTAAATAAATATTTATTTGATTGAAGTAACTATTTACTTAATTTAAATAAATATTTATTTAAATAAAATAAACGATTGCCGTCAAATAAACTTTTTTCTGGGTGCACCTAGGCTAAGTGCCAAGGTGCCAGAGATTGACAAAGCGAGGACCTGAACGTCAGATCATAGACCTTCCGAGTAGACATTTTCGAGCGTTACATCGGGCCCTGATAAGGCCTTATCAGGCCCTTGTCAAGCCTCCTCAGGACCTTATCAGGCCCCGACGTAACGCTCGAAAATGTCTACTCGGGTTGAGGCACAGAGGCTATAAATCGCGTGCGCACCTTATTTTATATAACAAGACGATTTATGAGCAGGTTGATGTAACGCCTTGTCTTTACAGCTTCCACCGCTCGAGCGCTCGTCCACAACGGGTGACCCTCATTGCCTAGCTGAGCTGAGCAAATATCCTAAGTACTTGAATTACGTATTGAAGTAGCAAGTACTTCAAGTACCAAGCACTGGGTAGTTCTTGAGAACCGACGTATTGAATGCCGGTAGAACTTAATAGCTCAAGTTCTGAGTACCGGACACCGACTCAGTACTTGAGACTCCAAGACGTGCCTCGAGTACTCAGCGTATTTGCCCGGTTCTCTTATCCGGCAACCATCCGCCAGGTACGGATGCGCTCACGACGGAAGTTCCTCGACTCAAGATGCGCAAGAAGAGGATTGTCTCCGACGGGAAGTAGTAACGGGCAATGGGGTGATCGTGCCGGTCCGCCCGATTCAGCCAATCGTTACAATTGTCCGCACGATTAGCCACTCCCGACATCGTACTCGGCACTCGTATTTACACCCAGCTGCTCATTAACGAGTTCTGGACACGCGTTCTATCGTTTCGCGCAAGTCGTACGGCGTAATTGCAATATCTGGCGGAGCATGTCGTCGACGATAAGACCGCAAGATGGCGCGCTATATAGCAGCACACTAGCGCTACAGCCATACGAGCACAGTTCTAATATGCATTCACACCGAATCCGCCAGCATCCAAAGCTACGGGGTTCTGGTGCAAGCGATAGTCATGCCTTTGGGCTCTCAAGAGCCATTTTTTTGGACATAGGACTTTCTGCAATGTGCGATGACGTGTCGATCATCGCATTTTGTAGGTAGGGTAAAAGTGATGATTATGGCCCAGCTCGATTAACACGTAAATCAATGATATAGGGGAGACCGGGGCAAAATGGCACAGCGGGGCAAAACGGGATTGTGAGGGCAAAACTCAATTTTCCAATCATTTTTGGATGCCCCATTTAGTCCCAACGACACTTTGGACTTTCACACCCGTTTTGTCCCACGTACCACCATCGCTATCATCTCAAAGTTATTGGAGAATTGCGTTTTGTCTCACTATCCCGTTTTGTCCCGGTGTGCCATTTTGCCCCGCTCTCCCCTATATCATTGATTTACGTGTTAAATTTTACTTGATTCAATGATATTTTTTTTCTGTGCATATTCCCCACTTTTACCGTAGTGGTCATTTTCATTATGGTCGGGAAAAAAATTGTTCGGTTGGGTGAAGTCGGGGACCTTTTTTTCGACCATTTTCCAAGCTGACGATTAACGCAGCCGAAAATCATTTTTAGACCGATGAATTTCATCGGACACTCACGCAGAGGCTTTATCCGCGACGACCTTTGACAGTCCCCTTTGAACTTCGTTCCTGCCAAATTTAATCATTCATTTTGTTACTGACATTCGAACCTTTCCCGCGCTACAAGACGACGCTTGCAGTACACTGTTGCTGCAATCATACGAGTACAGTGGCAATATGGATTCACACTGAACGTGCCAGCGTCCCGAGCCACGGGATTCTGGTGTCAGCGATAGTCATGCATTTTGGCTCTGAAGCGCCGTTTTTTCGGATGTCCTCCAATATGCGATGATGTACGGTCCATCGCGCAACATGGTTGTTCAATCGATCTACCGTACTGTACACCCAGAAAAAAAGTTTATTTGGCGGCAACCGTTTATTTGGTTCAAGTAAAATATTTATTTGATTTAAATAAATATTTATTTAAATTAAGTAAATAGTTACTTAAATCAAATAAATATTTATTTAAATCACATAAACAGTGGCCGCCAAATAAATGATTTTTCTGGGTGTACTTTTTCCTCCATCCCTCTATTCCGCAGAACAGACCACAACACTATGGGGTAGAGCGGGGCAAAATGGGGCAACGGGGCAAAACGGGGTTTTTGGGCAAAACGTTATTTTCTAATAATTTTTGGATGCCCGAATTCGCCCTATCGGATACATCAGGCTTTTCTGCCCAGTTTTGCCATCTTGTCAAAAATTTTGTTTTGCCCAAAAACCCCGTTTTGCCCCGTTGCCCCATTTTGCCCGCTCTCCCCTACTAACTGATCGGGTATAGAAGACATCCAGGACGAGACAGGCGGTCGCGCGGTGAACGTAATGAACGCGCCATAATGGTGAATCGGTGGTTGCATCGGATGCTGCAGGCCTCGGCTGCGGTGCAGCGGGAAGAGGTTTAGTCGAGGACAACGGGCGATAGATCAACCGATGTGCTCCTCCTGCTGCTGGTGCCGCAGCTCTCGAGGCCGGCACGACCCTCCGGCCAGCAACCCCTCCAAACAAAGACCCATATGGGGAACGGGTGAGACCCAAAAGTAACCCTTCCGACTCCTCCGCTACTGCGATGCGGTGTCACGGAGACAGAAAACAAACCACCGGTTGAAAAGGAAAGAGACGGCGAACTGCACGGAGGCGAATCGCGGAGGTTACCAACCCGGAGTCCCGGCCACGAGGCACCCATTATTGCCCGCTCGGCGACGCTCACGAACACCCCCCTCGGCCGCGCTCTCCCGCGACCGATGCGATTTATCGCCCGCTTGTTTTATTGGCCCGCCGTTACCAGGGGCTTCCGTCCGATATTCGGGTTATCGCGACCAGATAACAGGAAACGCTCGCCCGCGCGCCGCTGCACGACCGAAAGAACGCCGGCGAGAGGGACGAAGGGAGATGATGCCGAGGGTGCGCAGAGCGCTTTTGAGCGAACCCGGAGCGGGGATGGGATTGGAAAGAGGGATGAGAGGGGCAAGAAGTGGAAGGGCGAGGCTGGTTAGAGAAAGTACCGAGAAACGCGAACGAGCTACTCCCAACGCCCGCTACGACCAATGTACGCTCCATCGTTTTCCTTATTACTTCGTGAAAGCTATTACGAACCCATTCCACTAAGAGTTCAATTTTTTCCCCCCGCCCACCGGTCGACTTTTTTCCATCTCGCGCTTTCTTCGCGGGACCGGCGTTTTCAGATTCGAGTGCATTTCGTGCGGATGTTCCTGAGTTTGTCGCCTCAATGACGACCAACCCTCCCGCAGGGCGGGCGCGCTGCCGCCTTGCGTGTCACGTTGTGACGCTAAATCTACCCTCCTCAAACTTCTTACCAAGTTTCCTATCTTTTTTCTCCATTTCATTATTTTTCGAACGATTCCTTTCTTTTTCGATGGACATCCGCCCTGCGTTAGTTCGATTAAAGCCGTTATTGGAGAAACTGAGACGGGTGGAAAACATCGTCGAATAGCTTGACGTAGATCGCATCTTATCTTGGGATTTGTGTTTTTGGGCTGTGCATGCGTGTTCATTGTAATTTTTTTTTTCATTTTATTATTTATCGAACGATTCCTTTCTTTCTCGATGTCCATCCGCCCTGCGTTAGTTCGCTACAGCCGTTATTTGGGAAACTGAGACGGGTGGAAAACATCGTCGAATAACTTGACGTATATCGCATCTTATCTTGGGCTTTGAATGCGTGTTCTTGTGTCCATTATTATTTCTTTTCCGTTTCGTTTCGTTTTTCGATGTCTATTCGTCCTGCGTTAGTTCGATGAAAGTCGTTATTGGGGAAATTGAGACGGGTGGAAAACATCGTCGAATAGCTTGACGTAGATCGCATCTTATCATGGGATTTGTGTTTTTGGCCTTTGAATGCGCGTTCTTGTGTCCATTATTATTTCTTTTCCATTTTATTATTGTTCGAACAATTCCTTTCTTTTTCGATGTCTATTCGTCCTGCGTTAGTTCGATGAAAGTGGTTATTGGAGAAATTGAGACGGGTGGAAAACATCGTCGAACAGCTTGACGCAGATGGCATCTTATCTTCTGTGAGATCGCTAGTGAGAATGCTATCGTGCGGTAGCATTCGCACTCGCGATGCGATTTCCAAAACGTGATTCTCAACAGCGAAAGCCCTTTGGTTCTTACCTATTATCGGGGGCTCAAACACCGATGATGGGGACCCTGAGAGGTATCTTGGGATTTGTGTTTTTGGGCTTCGAATGCGTGTTCTTGTGTTTGGTACCATTGTTATCCTACGTAATTGCTGCTCGAAGTGTACCTCGAGATCACTCCCATTGATCCGTTGATACGTACTAATTAACGGGTCGTTCGAGCATCGAATTTACAAAAATACCCAACACTGCAGCTTTTCGCCTCCACCCAAAAATGCTCGTATCTGAGCTTTTTCTGGATGAATAATAAAGAGAAATCATGTTATTTCGTTGTCGAGAGATCAATCGTTTTCTTAACAGTAATTCGATCAGAGTCGAGACGCGAATGAGTTCATTTAATTTGCACTGATCCAAAACCGGGACCATTGCCATAACAATCATGGATCATCATTGCAATCGCAGGTCGTTGCATCAATATCGCCAGTGATCGGATCGCGCCGGCGAGAAGTGCATGGACCGCTATCGCTCAATGCGCGCATTCATTAATACGTACTAATGAATCGCCCGTTCGAGCATCGTATGTATAAAAATACCGAACACTCGACCTTTTCGCCTCTATGTAAAAATGTTCGGACACGAGCTTTTCCCGGACGGATAATAAAGAGAAATGTTACCTTTCTCGAGAGATCAATTGTTTCCTGACAAGTCACATCATCGGGGCGAGACACGAATTAGGAGTTTATTCAATTTGCACCTTTTCGGATGAGCGCATCCGTTAATACGTGCCCAAGATCGTATTCCCAAAAATACCGAACTCGGGAGCTTTTCGTCGTCTACCTAAAAATGCTCGGACACGAGCTTTTCCGGATGAAAAATAAATCATA
This sequence comes from Ichneumoninae sp. A BG-2022a, assembly GCA_030522665.1. Lineage (NCBI taxonomy): Eukaryota > Metazoa > Arthropoda > Insecta > Hymenoptera > Ichneumonidae > Ichneumoninae sp. A BG-2022a. Next base: position 23,308 of record JAPYZC010002904.1, on the reverse strand, counting down.
TTATTTCCGTCTTGAGAAATAAATTGTTTTCTGAAAAGTCATTTGATCAGCGTCAAGAGGCGGTTGGGAAATTTATTTAGTCTGCATTGTTCCAAAACCAGTGCCATTGCCCACAAACTTCATGTATCATCATAGGCGATCAGTTGCAACTTCGTCCATTGGTCGTTGCATCAATGCGGCCAGTGATCGCATCACGCTGGCGAAAAACGTGCGTACCCCAGTTGCTAGATGCGCGTATGCGCTTTTCACTTCATGCGTGCCGAGAACTGCCGATGTGGGCAGATACGTGCGTGCATAGCTCTAGCCAGCACCCATCGAGGTCACCCGCATGACCCATTAGGCAATGAGCGAGCACGTTGTGCTATATCCGAACACAATTATCGTACATATTAGCCTGCCAATATCATAGGTGGTGCGTACATTAACGAGCCATCCTTTCTGTACACCCCGAGAGCTTACACCTCTCGGGTCGGCCATAACTCCAAGACTTACGAGCGTTTACGCACGTATTATAGCGGTATTACTATCATACGACTGCTTACACATATGATATATCTTTACCTATTGCGATAATGATATATGCACGCTGCACATATTGACGATACGGCGTTCCACGCATAGATGAGATGTGGTTTAATGCAGATCGGAGGGCAATTCGCGTCGTGCTAATGGCATTGGTTGATTTCTGATTTTCTAGAAAATTTGTGTCTGCGGATTCCAGCTATCTTCACCCTTTATAAGTCACATCTCTATTCCACTCTTAAGCGCTACCGCAGCTAGGCGTAGCCCAGATTCAGAGTTCTTTAGGCTCATTTCGGTACGGTTTCGGGCGATGTGACTTATAAAGGGTTTAAATTTTTGGAAAGCTAATCTTGGGGTAAAAGTGGTGAACATGGGCCACTAAAATGTTTGAGCATGTACATACGAACGTTTACGCACCTATTATAGCGGTATTACTATCATACGACTGCTTACACATATGATATATATTTACATATTGCGATAATTATATATGCACCCTGCACATATTGACGATACGGGGCTCCACGCATAGATGAGATGTGGTTTAATGCAGATCGAAGGGCAATTCGCGTCGTGCTAATAGCATCGGCTGATTTCTGGTTGTCTCGAAAATTTGTGTCTGCCGATTCCAGTTATCTTATCGCACTCTTAAGCGCTATCACAGCTACGCGTAGCCCAGATTCTGAGTTCTTTAGGCTCATTTCGGTACGGTTTCGGACGATGCGATTTATAAAGGGTTTACATTTTTGGAAAGCTAGGCTTGGGGTAAAAGTGATTAACGTGGACCATTAAAATGTTTGGACTCTACAACACCTAGACTTCCTAGCGTTTACGCACGTATTATAGCGGTATTACTATCATGCGACTGCTTACATATATACTATATGTGTATTAGTACTGTACCTATTGCGGTGATGATATATGCAGACTGCACATATTGACGATACCGGGTTCCATACATACATGAGATGTGGTTTAATGCAGATTACAGGGTACTTCGTGTCGCGTTTATAAGTTGTGAACATGGGCCGCTACAATTTTGGCCGTGCATTTCCTACGCCCAGAGGTTCATTCCACTCTGGTGGAAAAAATTCGTACCTAAAAATATCAAATTTTCGGGCACCGAAAATTGAATTCAAGTTTCTTCAGATCTTCATGATTTTATGGAAATAAAGTCAATTTCGCAATGGTAACGAGATAAAAGTATGGTGTACACTACCGAAATGCGGATAATCTAAGAAAATCAAAGAAAGTTTGACACTTAAAATACCTGACTGATACAAATACAACTATGTGGAACGAAGTTTCACATTTTTTCATTGAATCTGCATTTTATGTCAACACGTACTGACCCATCTATAAATACAACTAAGTGGAACGAAGTTTCAGATTTTTTCGTCAAATCTGCATTTATGTCAACACGTGCTGACCCATCTTACCCCGTCGAGTCGCGTCCACCACATTTTCCCTACGCGAATCGTTAAAATTGCAATGGGAACTAAACTTTTTTGGGGTTCGGTGCGAGAATTTCGCGGCTAAGCAGCTCGCTCTCCCTCGTCCTCCCGCGATGAGGTATTTTCAAATATTCCGCAATGCGATAAACCTTGAACTCCGGAGCTCGCGTTCAACCACAGAGGAGCATCCGGCTTCACGCGCAACCGGTCAAAACTCATCGTTTTTGCGCAACCCGTTCTCCGGGGAAATTTCGCAGATCGCAGGTACATCATGCACACACGCCATGCCCGCTGGGAACGAGATGAAAGTTCGTAAAGAACAAAAAAAAAAAAAAAAAAAAAAAAAAAAAAAAAAAAAAAAAAAAAAAAAAAAAAAAAAATGACATTCGATCGGTGTCCCGGGTATCGCGAAGTGTAAACAGGGAAGCGGGACTAAAAAAAATTGTGCGGCATTACCGAAGCGTGTAACGCCAGGAGCCGAAGCGGGGACAACCCTGGGCGTATCGAGAAGTGCTTCAATCAATATTTTCTCCATTCGCTTCCGGTGTCTCATGAAAATTTATCGTCCCGGACGAGCGATAGGTGCCACGGGCGGCGATCTCTCACTCGAGCGTTTTCCCTGTCGAGTGACATTCTCTACGACCGAGCGCGAACGTAATGCGGGGGATGCGCGTGGAATTTAAACTAAATCTTCGTTGGTTTTGCGCACAAAGCCGTGGAAACATTCGTGCATCGGTAAAGTGGCTGTCGCAGTATCGACGGAATCGCTGCGCTCCGTGTCGTTTACAGTTGCGATGTATTGGGCGAGGACGCGGAAACCATAAAGAGGAGATCCGAAGCTCGCGAGTTCGAGGCGTCGATCGTTGCGAACAGATGCCTGTACTACGCTTATAAATACATGTATTTCCTTCGCGTGCACCGTAATGGGATAGCAGGGACTCCTGGTCGGAACTGTATATAAATGGATGAATATATAATATCAGCTCTGCATTAGTGTAATGCGACTCAACGTTCCACTCGCTTTCTTATCCTTTCGGTTCCCTCCGCAGATTGCTGTGCCCTGTTTGTCGAGAAGCACCGAGAAAGTGCAATGGATTTGCACTTCTGAGATCTTTCTACTCGAGACACTTCCGATTGAAAAGTGTATGATCTGGACGGCAAGTGACGTTTTTCCGGGTTGACATCACTTCCGTCGAAAAATTAGATTTTCAAACCTTCTCGGTGTAACGTGACTTCATGAAAAAGATCGATTTTCAAACCGGAAGTGACATATTTTCGGTGTGACGCGACTTCATGAAAAAGATCGAATTTTCAAACCGGAAGTGACATATTTTCGGTGTGACGTGACTTCATGAAAAAGATCGGATATTCAAACCGGAAGTGACGCATTTCCGGTGTGACATCACTTCCGAAGAAAATCGGATTTTTAAACCGAAGTGACGCATTTCCCGTGTGACGTCACTTTCGGTGAAAAAATCGGATTTTCAAACCGGGAGTGGCGCATTTCCGATAAATCTTCGAAGATGCGAATTGTCGATTTCCAAATTCCATAATCCATAGGAAGGGCGCAGAGGGCTGGAATTGTAACAACCTGTTAGTAATAAATAAATCACAAATAAGTGACGAATAAGTAATGGATCTTCGCGTTGTGACGCTGGCAGCTGGTAACAGCGTCCCGAAGAGGGCAGTCAGGGTGCAGTAGTGGCGGATACGATTCGAGCGGACATAGGGAAATCGACGTCAGCATGGAATTATGGGGGAGCTCGTAGGCTCTTCGGCAACGTATCCACCGCACAACATAGATTATCCAGTCGGACGCCACGCCCGCAGAGCGGAATATTATGTACGTCCGTATATACATAGTATATACATAAGTACATAGTATATCTGCAACTGCACACGGTTAAACGTATTCCTCGACCGGCGTCAGAAGGGTGCGGGTTAGCAGGTAGGAAAGCGGCTGAACAGGCAGGTACATGGGTAGGGTAAATGTGGGGAATACGGCCCACTCCAGTGAGCACGCAAAACAATGATACAAGGACCGGGCCATATTCTCCACATGTACCCTAACTGTACAGTAACAGCCGCTGTATGATATGGGGATTAACATTAGAGTGATGAAGACGAGGCTTTTTTCACCGGATGCAGACTAATATACCAATCGATAGGCTGCCTCCGCCAGCAAAGAGGAGGAGGAGAGCGGGAGTGCTCATGTTGCTTTTTGTTACATCGGAGGCTTGTGCTCATTATTTATTCAATTTTTATTTATTTATTTTTAAATTGTTTTTATTAATTTTTTTATTTATTCATTTACGTGAACCTGTCACGAAAGATATAATTTAAACTATTTATTTTTGCGGTGAGATAATATAATTAGTTATCGACAATTAGCATTCCAGAGAGATTATTAGGTGCGCCCTATGCATCACAATTTATTGCGCGTAGCTTAATTTTTTTGGTAATTTTTCCACCGCTATCGACTGAGAAGAAAGTACAATTGACAAGATTTTCTCCACGGAATGCGGACTAATATAACAATCGATACGCTGCCCTCCACCAATAAATAAAAGGAGGAGAGAGAGAGAGAGTGCTCATACATTTTTTTCCACCGGTTGCTTATTGAGAATTAATATTAATTTTTGTCCTAATTTTTCCACCGCTACGAACCTCGACGAAGGTACAAAACTGACAAGGCGTTTTTTGCAATGTGGAGCTACCTAAACCGCCCTTCTCTCGATACTGTAAACTCCTCCAACATGCAAAGTGACGCCGGTCTCTGTGAACCAGCAAGTGGTTGTTATCACCGAGGATTGTTTATGGGATGTTGGTAATGGTCCTTAAGTGAAAAGTTCATCTCGCAAACAGCTTGTCGGACGGTCACTGCACTCTCGCCGGACGAAACAGATGCGAGGAAGTTGCAGAATTCAGACATATAGCTGCATCATTAGAGACCACCCACCGCTATGCATATCGGCCTTTTACCACTTTTTATTATTTTTTTCATTTTTCTTTATACCGAGCGACTACGATTCGCGGGTCTGCGCCCGAGGGGCGCGAACGGAGGGTCGCGCAGAGTGCGAGGTATAAGTAAATTTTATGTGGCCGGGTGAGCGCGGCATACTTTCCAGTCCGCGCTGATATAGTCGTTATATTTTTATCTGATTCTATATATGGCCTTGCGGGGCTAACAGCTCGTTTACGATGTACACGGCGAAATGGCGACTACAGTGAATATATGCTGTTTATGAACATTACGGGAGGATTAAAGTCGCGCGCATAAACGCGTGATATGCGGGCCGAGCCTGCGTCTGCGGCGCGGATTAGGGCCGTAGGGTCGTATGTCACTTCCGTCGTAACTCTTCTGGATCTCAACGTCTCGTCTCCGGTAACAACTGTTTTATTATCAAGATTCGCATGCATGCTGTCGGCGGTAAACATCCCCCTCGGGAATACGGCGCGGCATCTTGCGCGGAGATTCGGCTCGACGGGAAGACATTCGGCGGGTGCCTGCGGAGATATTCCTCGGTGGAATCGAGTCGAGGTGTAATATCAGCGACTCCACCCGCGCCTGTTTGTGGAACGTGTCTTGTACTGGTTCGCTTTGGGCCCCTTTCTTCGGGAACTCCAAAGTGCGTACATTGCAGTTGGGTCAAAATTCTGGCGTTCGCTGCCTCGGGCGGTGAACGGTGCGGCCTCGTTTAGAGGTTTTTCGCGGCTGTTATCGATATCTATTGGCTGCGGAAGAGCGTGAAATAGTTCAGCTACTGAAGCTCTTCGTTTCAGTTATATGTTAAAATTTTTTTATTTTTATTTGTATTTTTTTATGCTTATATTTATGCTTATACACTGAGAAAAAGATAGTGTTATGTGCTATAGCAAACAGTTCCCAAGAGGAAGGTCTGCATAGATAGTTTCCGATAGTGTATATTCGGTTGGTTAAACTAGGGGAGACCGGGGCAAAATGGCACAGCGGGGCAAAACGGGACAGTGAGGGCAGAACTCAATTATCCAATAATTTTTGGATGCCCCTTTTTGTCCCAACGATACAAACAGATTTTGAAACCCGTTTTGCCTCACGTACCACCTTTGCCACCATCCAAAAGTCATTGGGGAATTTCGGTTTGTCTCATTATCCCATTTTACCCCGGAGTGCCATTTTGCCCCGCTCTCCCCTATAATTATCGTAATGTCATTGTCGTAAATATAAAATGTAATTTTAGTGTTATATTTATTTATTTTTATATGTACTCGTCTTATGCTTATACACTGAGAAAAAAGATAGTGTCATGTGCTATAGCGAACAGTTCTCATGTACTTGTTTGTATGTTTTATTGCCTCTTCGTCGTTCATCGCTTCTATCTCGTCTTGGCTCTCGAGGGACGACGGCCTAGACCTTTACGGCCAATAAATAATAGTAACAATCCGCATGGTATTCTCGAACGAAGTGGGGATCGGCACAAAAAAAATGCATCCGACACAAAAGGATCCCCTCGCAGCGTGTCGATTTCCATACGCGGCCAATGACGGTCCACCCGCTGCAAAAGGATTCTTTTGCGTCTAATGGATATATTTTTTTTATTTTTTTTTTAAGAGTGTTGGTGAATAGCTTTTATCGACTATGCCTCGCTCACCGACCGCTCCTATACATTGGCCGTACACGCTTCCGCCATTTTCATCCGATTTTTATTCATAAACTTTTTTTTATTATACCTCCATTGAAAATTTTAGCGGAGTTATTTTTTTCGAGGTACTTTAATGATATTTCCCGACTGCTGGGGTGGGGAAAAAACAATATCCGGATAATGATTTTCCATGGCTCGCTCGTCCCCGTCGACGGGTTTGCATAGGTGGAGGCCGTCAATGGCGGTCATCGTCAGCCGTACGGTGAATGGACTCGCGTGAACGCGCGTGACAGAAAGAGATTATGGCCGGTAATTGACATCGCCATGGCACGCATGGCATGAATTTTCACTGGCACGACGGTATTAAAATGTCGGTAAAATTGGCGCACCCGAGTTAACGAAACAACCGATTGCTCGCGCTGCATTTTCGAACGCTTCGTCGATGTCCCAAAAAATTTCCCGCCGTTAAGATGTAACGACCGAGCCGGTACTTCGGAGGATTGGTGACGGTCGATGGTCTGACGGTTTGGTCGAGAATAAATTATTCAGGTTCACCTCATCATATCTCGGGAACCGCTGGACGATTATGATCGTAATTGGAAAGCTTGGGTCCGAAATATATAATAGAAGTGTCCTTGAAAAGTCGATCCGATGCTTCGTTGCCGAGATCGGCCGTCCGAAAATTATCGCGTTAACTCACGCACAATCGAATAATGTTGGATCGATTGCTGATCGCGACCATCGTACACAAGAATCCACCGAACGAATGTGTTCCGAATTAAGCGAACTGGAAAGCTTGGATAGACATTCTATAGAAAAAATCTTATTATCATTTCGATCTATTTGATTTATCTGTGAGATAACGTAGAGCAAAGAAATACTTCCGGCTTTTTGGAGTATAACTACTTGGTATCATCCTTCGCACGCTTAAATTTTTTTTTTAAGTACTTGGCGTCGAGACGCTACCGCGTCTCTTGATAGAAAAATATGGTGACTGCCGGGATTCGAACCCGGGCGTTTTCGGTTCGAGTAAGAGCGCTAACCAATACGCTAATGTCACCCATATTTTTTTTATCACTCTCGTCGTCTACATATATTCAAACCTGGGGCCGTCACAAAGACAACGGCGGACACATCGGAGGCCAACGTGGCAGTCATCGAGATCGACCGAGCGGGCGGCGCGGCGTCCAACAGCCCGGCCGGACAGACCGGAAATGAGAACCGACGGGGGAACCAATGGCGAACGAGGAAGTCGGAAGCTCGCATGATCGACAAGTCGAACGAGGCTCCCCAGCTCGCCGGGACACGCGGCGAGAAATCGCAACACCCAAACGGTGCGGCATCGCTGATGCAGTTAGCGTAAAATTAGCTGTCGATCCCACAATCGGAGAACGAAGCGGCGATTCCGTGCCGCGGGGTGGCGCGCACATTCTGAGGAATTATTTGTTCGGAAGAAATAAAATTTCGTTTGGATAATTTTATTAATTTGTAGTACAGTTTCTTGTTTGACCAAATAATTCATTGACTAACCAGTGGATTTGGCGTTGAAACGAATCCATTTTCTTATCAGTCAATCTTTTCTCTTTACTTTAAGTAAAGTGTATCTTTTATTTCGTCATTCTTCTATTTTTCGATTTTACTTCTAAAATCAATTTTTTTAAAATTCAATAGCTCGTTTCAATTTTTTGAATTTGAACTTTACAGCAAATATTTGTCGGTTCTCTGCAATTTGAGTACAAACATCCGATTTTACCCAAAGATATCCTTATCAAAATAAAAAAATTATAAAACACTATTAAAATATTATAAAAATACAGTGCTTATTCGATATCTGAAGAAGTTGGCTGCGAGTGCATGGAGCATACGCAAAAAAATGAGTTAGTTGTACAAAATTAATAATTTCATTACACCAAATTTCGCACAAATAAAAACATATATTTTTCTTGCTTCGTTCCATCCAATAAATCTTTTATCTCGATTTTTCGGCAAGATTTTTTTTCTCGCCGGAGCATCTCCAATGTACTCAGCGGAGGATGAAAATCGCGGATCTCACCGCGGAGAGTGATGCAGTGACGACATTCAGCGACGGTACGAGGCGTCGCACGCCTCGCGACGTCAGTGTTTGATGTATCAGCGCTGCACGAGATCCTCCCGAACAAGTAGTTTTTCTCTCCTCGGCGGGGTTTTTTTCGCCACTTTTCACACCGCCTCTTCGTTTTTACAGACGATGCGAAGAATAGCGTGTGACGCCAGTAACTCCCGTTGGCACAGCATTCTGATATATGATTACATGCTGCCACTCGCGAACGTGCGAGCGAGCATGCTCGGCGCTAGACGAGAAAGCCGCGTCTCTATCGGCATCGCCGATCAAAACGTGAATTTTTGTTTCCCTCGCTTTGTGCTCGCCGACGTTGCCCGCCTCGGCGAATTCGACATCCACATTGCCCGTCGAAGTGTGCACAGTGTACACAACGTGCACACTTCATTATACATTACACAACCATAATGTACCGTACGTGGAGCGGGAGTTAAAAGGACTTCGATTGCGTGCGACTCGCGGGACACGCAACCGAACGAAAAATCAGGAGAATTCATTGCTTCTGAATAAAAATAAATGAAGCGAAGCGCAACCGGCGCCTAATGACTCGGCTCTGATTGTGCCGGGCTATCGAGGGCCGTGTGTGTCCGGTGCGAGTGTCGCGCTTACACGAAAGAACGGCTCTGACAATTATCGGAAAAATTGTCGTGCGTGACAGAACTTACGGAAGCGGCGTGTGCGTGAGGCCAAAGGCTATCGCGACCATCAGCCCGGCTGTGCAATTCCTGACAATTAGTTTCATTTCGTCAGATCGTAATGACCGCTCATGCTGTGTCGGCTCTCCGGCAAAAGCCCGTTGCAACGGCGGATCGTACGAGAATTTTTTTTAAATATGTATTATCTGTCATTCGCTGCGGTATTTCCGAGAAATGCTGCTTTAATGCCCGAGGGTTCGCTTCCACGCTCGGGTTACGGATAAACCGTACGTTGCGATGTGTGGGTGCGAAAGTAGAGAGCGGGCGCCGTTGCCAAAATTTGCTCCAGAAACGAAGAAGTGCACTTCTTTTTCGGGCCAACGTAAGCGCGATCGGACCGATCGTACTTCAGTTGGTTCCATCGCCACGACCGTCTCTCAAGATAAGACGGCGAATTCAACAGCGGGAAATCGTGCGAGAATTAAAAACGTGGGCATCGAACAGACAATTCTGTTCGATGCCCGCGTTACGTATAAAACGTATATGATTGTTTTTTCTATGCATTTTTCTCCCCATCTGTTAATAACAGCAGGTATGTCCGTGATATTTTCGAATGTTAAATCGAAGCCCGATCAGTTCCTGAAAAATTGGAACTAAACGACAAAAAAACCTGAATGTAGTCATGTAAAAATAACGCTTTGACTAAGACCTCATATCTGAATAGTGAGACATCGACGTGCAAAAATTGATTTTTTTTTTGTGTATAGTATTTATTACTGTTGTCTCTATCGCGAGGAGGCAAATATCGTGTATGGAATCCAAGGTCTGTCAATTAAAGGTAAATTTCTTTTTCACTTATCCAAACTGGGGAATAAATCTTCTAACGGAGCTTGAATTAAACAGAGCTGTCTCAGACACTTTCCCCCCTCGATGGAAACGATATAGAGAAATTGGATAATTGAAGGCTGAGAGAGAAACTTTTCCAACCGCAAGATAGATTTTCCATCACCCGTAGCAGCTTCGATGCACAGTAAAAAAATAATTTCGTAAAATCGGAATACGAAGTTCAGTAAATGCTGACATGGTTCATCGCGCGTTTATGCCGGTGCGCAAGTGGAGAGCGGCGGTCGCGGCCGTGTCAAAATTTGCTCCAGAAACGAAGAAGTGCACTTCTCGGTACACGGTTTTTTGGTCTTCGGGCCGAGGGATGCACGATGGATGGGTGCGAGGCTGTTGCCGTTATTGCTGTAGAACGAGTAACGAGTAACGGTCCACATTCCCGTGATCGTACTTCAGCTGGTTTAATTGCCACGAACATCTCCCAAAATAAAACAGCGAGCGAATTCGCGAGCGGGGAATCGCACGAGAATGAACAAAATAATATATTGTCCTACGAGGATGGGAAGTACGCGATTTCCGTCAAGCGTGAAGTTTGCTGTCCGAGAGAAGCGAGAGCAAAAATTACACGAGGTGAAAATCCGCTCTCTACCGTTATAACATGCGGAACTTTCGTTTCGACTTCGTTAAAATAACCACATTTTTTGCATCGCAAAATCCTCACATACGCAACAACTCTTCCGGAAGCAACAGAGCTTCCAGAGAGTGTAACAAGCCTCATTACGGCCTGGGAGGAATAAAACAGTATTGCGCATGCGCACAGGTTAATAATGATTATTTGTCAATACTAGACGATTTAAGGAATGTCGTTATTATAGCGAAGTCGGGGAAGATAGTATATAGCGCTACAATGAAAGGAATTGCGGGATTTTCGCCGAGTGTGAAGTTTGCTGCGCGAGAAGCCAGAGCACAAATCACACGGGGTGAAAATCTGCTCCATACCGTGTAGCATACAATACTTTTCCCCGACTTCCTCACATTCGCCAATGGCCATAACTCTTCCAGAAGGAATAAAGCTTCCAAAGCGAGTAATGAGCCATTACTGTCTAGGGATGGATGAATAATGATCATTGGTTAATAATAACCGATTTTCCGCCCATGTTACATGCATGTCGTTATTTTATCGAAGTCGAGAAAAAATGTATATTGACTGTCATTCGCTGCGCTATTTCCGAGAAAAATTGCTTCTATGTCCGACTCTTTCATGTCCGCATTACTGGTAAACCGTACATGCTGACATACATTCCGATCTTACAGGTGTGCAAGTAAGGAGAGGCATTCGTGGTTGCGATGCTCAAATTTCCTTCGGAAACGAGGAAGTGCACTTCTCGGTGTACGGTTGTTTGGTTCTAGGGCGAACGGAAACCCAATCAGTGGTGCAAGGGTGTTGCCGATATTGCTGTTGCAAGTGTAACGCGTTGTTATTGCAACGCGTAACGAGAGCCACCTTCAACGGAAATGCCAGCGCTGGTCTACATTCCCCTGACCGTACTTCAGTTGCTTTAATTGCCACTACGATCTTTAAAGACAAAACAACGAACGAATTCGACATCGGGGAATCGTACAAGAATTAATCATGCGGTAAACGCAATCATGCCGGTCCGCAAGTGACCAAAATTTCCTCTACACTGAGAAAAAAAAGTGCATCAACCAAATGTTCGAAGTGGTTATTTGGTTATTACAACTGAAGCATCGTTTTGTTGAAAGATTATTCGCCTCGAACGAACGAATTCGACATCGGGGAATCGTACAAGAATTAAAAAAATTATCTATTATCTATCATTGCCTGTCGTATTTTCAAAAAGGCTACTTTAATGCTCGACAGTTCTCTTCCATACCCGCATTACCGATAAACCGGACATGCTGACATCGCACATTGCGCAATCACGCCTGTCCGCAAGTGACCAAAATTTGCTCTACACTGAGAAAAAAAAGTGGATGAATCAATTGTTCGAAGTGGTTATTTGATTATTACATCTAAAGCATCGTTTTGCTGAACGATTATTCGCCTCCCTCGATTCAAAACCTGTTCATCGAATCAAACATTTTTGTCATACTAACCAAATAACGCCTTTAAACCTATGTCACCGCGCCTTGGTTAATCTAACAACTTTTTCTGAGTGCAGAGACAACGAAGTGCACTTCCGGGTACACGGTTGTCCGGTCCGTGAGCCAACGGAAGTACGACAGTGTTGCCGTTATTGCCATGCAGCGGATAACGAGAGCCACCTTCGGCGGGGATGTTGGCGCCGGTCTGCATTCCCTTGATCGCCGTTCCGTCGGTTTAATTGCCACGGACATCACCGGCAAGTGTCCTACTCCGCTAACTTCCCAACAGCGTTTCTCCATTTCGAAACCACGAAGCATTCCCTTTCATTCCCTTTTTAAAAGAAAACCCCCGGCAAGCGTAGTTCAATCGAAGGTTGAACTGTTAATCAAAGGAACCGCCTAATGAGGACGCCTTCTTTAACGCACTCCACGCAGACAAGACCTGAATGTCCCCTTTCAACAGAGCTCCGAGTTATTCCCGCGAAAGGATCTTTTGACTTTCATCCCCGCTGCGAAACGAACCGCGGATTCAGCCGGAGGATGCGCATAGGGTGAATTAATAATCCCTCGACGCGGCTGATGCGCCGAGTAAGACACAAGTGAAACGAATGGGTTTTCCGAAACGCGAAGCCCCGCGTCGGTGTGAGTCGAATTAACGCTAATCTCGGAGATTCGCCGAGGTGACTGATGGCGGGTACGCCGTTGGATGTTGACGAAATCAAATCCTGGTTTCATCGCCGAGAGAAACGGCAAAGCTCAGTGCAACAGCGTCGAATATGGCGGAATCGCGCGCAGCCTCGAATTCCTGTTGCGGGTGTTCTCGTCGATGCCAGAACTTCCGGGGACTCGTGTACACCACTCGGTAACATCCGGGCTGAAACGCGGCGGATTGTGTGTCGTTTGCCACTCACCGTAATCACTGCAGGCGGTTCTCGCTCGGTTCTTCGCTTCGGTTCCGCGGTTCACTTTCCCTGGCGAGCAACCGGAGAGTAAAAACCGCGAGTTCATGCGCAACGAACCCAGCGACGCTGAGACGGCGACAATGAGACGTCGCTTCTGGCCCGGAAGAACGCGGAGCCCAAACGCACACTCAGCGAGGGCGCAACCGGTCCGCAAATGATTCCTCTATTCACTAAGTCCCTCCGTATATACGGGAAAATCCTCAGACGCTGGTATTGTCTTGTGTGTACAGGCATGACTCGACGCCGGAAGAGGCTGCGGAGACCGCGGAGGTAGCGATGGAGAGCCGAGCGAATAACGGATGAGAGGAACATGGAACGGCGACCGGAACGACGCAGCCGTCGTTCCGGAGGACCCCGCCTCAGGTTGGAAAGGCTGTAAACGGAAGAGGTTAACGTGCAGTGTTTTTGTTTCGCTTTGCCAAACGTCGGAGACGAGACAGGGGCTAAATCGCGACGGTTTCGAGGAGTAAGGCGAGGGCGTGGTAGGCCGGAGCAACGCATTGTTCTCGGCTATTGTCCCTCTCCTCTCATCCATGGTGGGGTCCTCGGGCTGGTCTGCATCTGCGGTACGGTGGAGAATGCCCGAACAAGCCCGACCCGTCGCCGCGCCGTCCGAGAGTGTCCTCCGAGATGGAAAGCGCGGGGCCGAACCACGAACGGCCTTCCGGCCAACGGCAACGGGGTCCGGATCGGGCAGAGACCCATTGTCGTCGGGTAAACAATTTACTAACGCGGCGCTGGGTCCTCGGTTATACTGTCGCTGTCATCTCCTCGCCGCGGCGAAGACGCCTCGATGACACCCTTCCGAACACGACGGGCTTTGTGCGGCGCGTTTCCTTTTCCTCCGTCACGGACGTCACCGTTCGATGGCTGGAGAGCGGCCCGGACCGCGCTAGTGAGGTGGGTTCGGGCTGGGGTCGGTGAACCCCTCTCATGACCTGCAACAAGACGACCACCTTTTTGCGGGTGTTGGGTCCAGACCGGCGGATGGCGAGTTCGCTCGGTGAGAAGGATCAATTAACAGTCTGTCTTTGGAGGCAAGGCGTTAGCTCATTAGTCGGGGCGGAGATCCGCACTGCTGTGGATTGACGAGGAATACAAGCGCGGAACTGACGAAGCTTTGAGGGGGAATGTCGGGTCAGCGAAGAGGCTTGCAGATAAATGTAGAGGCGATGTTTGGTTAAGATAGTCACAATTAAAATTATGTCAAAGAGAGTGACTGAGAAAGATTCAGCAGACTTGCTCTTTGAATCCTTTTAATGGAGAGCTTTACCTCGCAGGTAAAGCTCTCTGGCTAGAGATTGTTACATTTCCCAGCAGAGCATTGCTCGTTCTGTGCCGATTTTGATGATGCAGCAGGTTCGATGGTCGTTGAGTAATTGACTTTGTCGGGAGGGTCATGCCCTATTTATACTAAGTTTGCCGTATGGTTACTAATGATAGAGGAAGTTAACAGTATAAAACTGGACAAAAGATCGGTTCAAAATGTGCTGAAGAAGGAAAGACTGTTCGGTAAGGAGATTCGGGGAATGGAAATTTATAGTACCCGTAAAAGGTTTTAGTAGAGGTGAGAAGAGAGATTTTATGGTTGAACGTTAATTAGTGCACAGGAAGTGGGGTGAAAAAATACGAGATGGAAAGATGAGTGTTTATGACTTCGCTCGAGGAAAATATATTTGGATGGGCTATTGCCTTTCAGAGCGGAGTGAGAAAGATTTATAATGGAAGCCGTGACAGAAAAATGGGGAAGAGACTCCGTTCGGGAAAAAGTCGTAGATAGCGGGTGATACGGGCCGGACATAGAAATCGTGCAGGGTCGCATCTTGTGTCGCGAGACGCTGTTGGAAAGAAGAGGAAGGGATGAGCAGTGCACGCAGTGGTAGCGTTGCAGAGGAATGAGTTCGGATAGGACGAAGAGTTCGTTGGTAGAAATGCCATAGTTTTAAAGGGACGCGTGCCTAGAGAGAAAGCGTTCGGATCGAACAGTTATTTGTATGGCAAGGGCGTAGAAAGGGACTTCTTGAATGGTGTGAAAATGTCGCACGAACCGAAGGCTAGTGTGGCATTCACACGAGTCAACACTCCCTTTTCTACGGCCGTGCCATTCACATAATTTTTACAAATTATGTGAAAATGCAAGGCACTTTCTCGCACTAGTGCGAGCAAAAAGACGATATTGCGTTTATACGCATGCGCAGTATTTTTCTCGCACGCGATGCGATAAAGGGCCTTTCTGCGCACACTTCACAGGAACGGAAGGCGAGATTTTACACGAATGCGTTGAGAAATAGTACATTTCGATACGAGTGCGAAAATTCTGACGAGTGTGAGTTTGCAGCACGAGCCGAAGGCGAGTGTTGCAATCACACGAGTTCAGAAAACGTTTTTCGCACGAGTATCGAACAAAATTTTATGTTTGAAAGTTTTCACAAGGTGTGAAAACGGGGTTTTCGCGAAGCGTGCGCAAAACCGCACTTTTCCCACCGAGTGAAATAAAAGCAGATTTCGGCGTGCGAGATATTGACAGTAGATTTACGGCGAGATCAGTGGGAGTTGCGGCTGACCCGAGACAGTTATCAGCAACGTAACTAACTTATCTTATTTACAGAGAAAAGATGATTACGTAGTTTGCTAAAATTCCCTAGGACATAGCACCCACATACATCTTAGGCGTGCCGACAAGCCGCCGATCCGGTTGCGTAGCTGAGATTTGAGCGACTGCCACGATTATATTTTCAGACCTTTCGCGAAATGGTAATGAGCGACGGAGCCGGACGATTTCGGGCTCCATCAGGCCGGATTATCGAACTCACGGATTCGATTCCGGGCGCGTAAAGAGCATTTCTTCGCGAGCCGGGCCACTCACTCACTTCGAGCGTCTCACGCGTTTCTCCTCGACGATGCATGAGCGTTTCCTCTTCCTTCTCGGGCCGTCCGTTCCAAAATTTACATAGAAACTCCACGACGATAAGTTCGCGCACTCTCCTCCTCCACCTCCCCCTCCTCCTCGTCGAAGTTCCTTGCACGAGAAGCGCCTCGTTGGCGCGGCAAGCTCGAGGAGAGACGACCAGGCAAGAAATGATCGCCGTTTCCCCTTCCCGGAAACTTGCACCCGCTAGCACCTTCTTATCCGGCCGTTGCTTCCGTATACGTATGCGGAAACACGTTCGCAGAAACTCTATTTCCATAATTATTATGTAAAAGGCAACGGCCACCGCTCTGAGACGATGGGCCACATACATGTATACATCTATTTTTTTTCACGTTAAAAAAAAAAGCATAAAAAAGAGCGTATGCCAAGTCCCTACCATTTCCATCCCGGACACAAAAATAAATATGTTGAACGAACAGAAAGTTTTTCTTTTTTCGAGAAATTTACTTTACTCAGGTTAAATCTTTTGAGCCAAGTGGTGTTCTGCAGAAATTCGCTATAGTAAAAGCAGAATAATAAAATGGATATGCAAAAAAAAAAATTTAACGAAGTCTTTCATTGTATGTAATAATCGAACGATTATATAGGAAAGAGAGGGACAAAATGAGACAGTGGAGCAAAACGGGACGGTGGGGTAAAATGGGTCTGTACACCCAATAATTCATTCCAATCATTTTTGGACGCCCCATTTTGCCCCATCGATACATCCGGATTTTCTACCCCATGTTACCCATCGATCAATTTTGCCCCAATGTCCCGTTTTGCCCCACTGTCTTATTTTCCCCATTCTTCACTATAATAATTTTTTGTCAGGCTGTTGTCGTACAGAGGACTTATATTTCCATCTCGTTATTATTGCCGGTGCATCGAGCTCCACGGTGGAAAATGTGGCTTTCCGACGCTGGCTGACAAGCAATATATGATCGATCCTGACGGATCGAACTCGCAGGGAGCGAGGACGATCGGAAAATAGGAAATACCTCGGGGCTTATTGACTCTCGGGAATGAGAGTTTGCGAATCGTCTTTAGCACTGTGTAAGCTCCATACCCTCCTCGGCCAGTCTCTCCTCGCCGGGTCCGCTCGGGCACCGCTATCGTCTTCGATATCGAGAATATTCACATATTTATAGTCAAATATTCGTCCCGAGCACACCGGCCTTCGCTCACACAATACCTCGCCGGAAAAAATATTGGATATTCATTTATTGCTGTAGAATTCACAGTTCTTTTTTATGTTAAAAAATAAATAACCTAAACCGACTCTTTTTTGGGGGATTATTAAAATTGTTACGAGTCCGGCGCGAATACAAAAATTCCATTCGCGAATGACGCACGCTCGATTCCAAAGTGAACGATATTAATTTTCACCACCGTCAAAGATCGCGTTATTCAATATCCGTGTGGTGTATGTTCAGTCAAACGAGCTTTCGGCATTTAAAAAAAAATTCATTCATTAATAAAAAAAAAAATTTCCCCCCCCCAGAAAATCAATTTCGTATCGGGTAATAACCCAGTAATTTTATCGTTACGCAATAACTCGCACGACTGCGCTCGACCAATATTTGACCGGAACAAAACTAGGATATTTATTTATCGCAGTGGGATTCAAAGTTCTTTTTTATGTTAACAATGTAAGGTAAACAGACTGTTTCTCGGCAGATAATTAATATTGGTATGAATTTATCGCTACCGCAAGAATACAGGAATTCTATCGATCCGCGGATGACAAACGTTCGATTGCGAAGTAAACGATATTAATTTCCGCAACCGTCGAAGATCGCACTGTTCAATCTTCTTGCGGTGGATGTTCAGCCAATCGAGCTTTTGTCATAAAAAAATAAATAATTGATTAATAAAAAAATTACCCACCCTCCCCCACTCTCAAAAAAAGTTTATCAACTCCCTACCAAATCGAATATTAGAATAGTTTTTGTTTGAATTTATTTTAATTTTTTTTTACTCAAGCATATTTTTTTGAATTGATTCAAATAATCAGCGGTATTCATCTTTGATTAAAAAAAATATATGTATACATTTAAAGCATAGCTGCGCTGATTTTTACAAAGTAACAAAATAGTTTGGACGATTAGGAAAACGGCACCATCAACAGATAGGGGACAGCGGGGTAAAATGGGGCAAAACGGGGTTTTTGGGCAAAGCTAAATTTTCCAATCATTTTTGGATCGGACAAGGTGGCAAAACTGGGCTGAAAAGCCTGATGTATCCAATAGGGCATTCAAAAATTATTAGAAAATGACGTTTTGCCCAAAACCCCGTTTTGCCCCGTTGCCCCATTTTGCCCCGCTCTACCCTATTTATTTCCCCTCAAACAAACCATGTACGCAAATGCGTACACGATGACGAACAGGTGTTTATTTTCGCCGAATAAATAAACATATTTCTATTCGAAGAGACGTTTCGGCACATTGCGTAATTTTTACAGTTTTACGTGATAACTCGCACGAAGGTCATGCGAGACGTTCCGTTGCCGAGAAGGTAGAGTTCTACAGCGACGTTGGCGTTATCGGTAACGCCGCCGGGGCCGCGGATCGTTAATCGCGATCCGCGCTCCGGCGGAATCGCCGGGCGGCGAGAAAAGCACGTATTTACTCTGGCGAAAGAGGGCGAAATTAGTAAGTCCGGGCAGTGGTAGGAGCAAGCCCGGCCCCGAGCCGTACGACCGAGGCTTTTCCCCCCATTAAGATTTTTACAATTAACGCTCCCCGCCGGTCTCGCCCGGCAAGCAAAGAGATTCAACACAATCAGACAATATCCGAGTTTCCCGCCTCCGCGGAATGACGCTAGCGCTGAATGCCATTACGCTCCTTCCGCTCTTGTTCCAATTAACACCGAACTCGCTCGGGACACACGATTAACAACAAAAAAAAAAACATCCTCGAGACTTTATTATTTTCTCTCAGAGAGAACTTACCCAGTCGCCCCGACGATAGCGTGAATCCCCGCTACGAATTTTCATTAAATCACCAGCAACAAAAAAAACACACAAAAAAAAGCTCAATACAGTTACAGAGAAATACTGCCAGTGCAAATTAGTCACTCGACGAAACGTCGCACAATACCGTTATCACTCTTGTTCCCACGACCAGTGCACTTCAATCCGGGGGTCGATCTTTTTTTTTATTCGAATGCTCACCTCGTTAAAACATTCGCTACACGCCACTCAACGAGACGATTCAATCCCGCGAAAAAAACATTGCCGTTCGATCCCTCGGTGCCCGGGAAGTGTGCGCCGGTGCACGCGCGCACTAACGTCGATCGGAACTTGGAACCGATCTTTCACTGGTGCAACGACGGCGGGATATCAGCGTCGAATCGGAAACGGGAGCTTCCTCCCTGCTCGCTGCGCGCACACGATCCGATCGCGTTTAATGCTCGGGAGGCGAGCAGGTGTCCTGAGGCGGGCCGAGACAAATCTGAGTGTAATAGCGAGCTCGCCTCAAAGGGGGAACTTATGTATATACATATGCGCGTATATGTATGTGTGTTTGTGTGTTAATAGCGGTGCGGAATGTTCGCGGGAATTAAAGTGGATGGTTTTGCTCTTAAGAAATTCGGCCGGAACGCGGCGACGAGCCGGCGAGATAAGTGGCTTTGAAGATCGACGATAAATAGTGTAATCAGATTGCGAGTGGCAAAAACGCGATGTACCGGCACCCGGGGCAAAGGCAACCCTCGTCGGTGGTACGTGAGTGCCGCTGGTTTCGACTGATTCGCGAACGTGAAAGCGCGCAGGTCGCCGCCGCTACTCGTGCTGCTGCTACTGGCGGTGTGCAGAGGGTCGCACGTCGCCTCCGACCGACCGCCCCCGTACTCCTGGCGCCGAAACTGCCACGGAGCTACCACTATCGCCGCTTCCGTAGCAACCCCTACGATGATCAAACTCGCGTGTCTCGTCCCCGGAGAATCCGATTCACCGAAGACGCATCTCGCGTGAGGAAGATACCGTACAGCTGGAATGAGAGCGGTCGCGATACACGAGTGAAAATTGTCACTCGCTTCGATCTCGCCCCCCTCCCAACCTTCCTCGGTCGGGAAAAATTTATAGGCGAGAATGTGTTTTTCACACATGAAATACGTACTTTTTGCGAATTATTTCAAAGGATATCTTATGGCCTTTGAGCCAATCTCGCGTGGAAAAAAAATTATATGCTAAGAATATATTTAATTCAATACATTTTGAAGATGACATTTTTTTCGGTAGGGAATGGATTTTTCAATATAAAATCATGTGCACTGTAAAAATAAATTGTGAACTTAATGCACCCGAACTTGAAATTTGCTTACATTACTTACTTTGATTGAACATTAATGTACGTTCTTTTGTGAAATTGAAATACCACATGTTAAAGTTGCAAATCTTTCGCCCGAAAGATTTGCAAGATTTTCATTAAAAATACTAATTTTGCTGTAAAATTGCAATGCACATGTCTTTGTAATTTCAAAACAATTTATGTGAATAAACTTCCAATACCGTTCATTAATGTTCGAACACAATTTTTTTACAGTGTAATTTTCATGTACGCCATTTAACATTTATGATGAACATTTTTTTATTTATCATTTTTTAAATGCTTTCTTGGATATATCCGATATATACATATCGGACTGATGTGAATGCGAGAAAGTTTTAAAAAATTATACATAACACATAAAAACATTTTTTTATTTTACATAGCGTATATGAGAAGTATATGATTTATATTCGCAATGTATTTTCGGGCGGAAAATATCATATTTTTAATGTATTTCAAATATATTTTTAGCACAGAAATGTTTTCCGCGCGAGAGTGTATCGGAGGGAGGTACGATAATTTGTCGAATTACCAGAGGGAATGATTGCGATAGTGGCGCATGTTTAATTTTCGTGGTGCTCGCGGAAAAGTTGGTGGAATTAATATTTCATAGAGGCCTGTGTATCGGTACACGCGACTTGACTGTACACCACTGGAAACTTTAAAATGCGTTGACCTACTTTGCAAGTTAAATAAAACGGACACACGGCTTTCCGTGCGACCCGGTCGTACGGCACGTCATTACGATATTCTTTCGTTTCATAATATTTCATTTGGTCTACCCATCTGTGTTCTCAAATTGCTCGACTATATTAATTCATGACATGTTTATTTTCGCGTAGAGTATAAATTAATATTCCTGACAACAAAAAAGAAAATGGGTAAACATTTTTTTTTTTACGTGAAATTATCAGCATGCAGCTTTTCGACGTTTCAGCTCTATATTCCGGCGCTATGTTTATAGAAACAAAAATAATCACCGAGGGGCTTTCACGAACGAATTGCGACAACTTTCGTTTGAGTTTCGCGAAATAGCTGCGTAGCAGATTGCACGAACCGCGATTCCCCCCGCCGATGCAATTAAATGTTCCACAGTAATAAAAAAAAAATGCAGTTGTATCAACTAAACAATTCGGGCAGAGAAGCCCAAATAAATATTAGTTGGTCGAACAAAATATTTTCATGTCTCAAAAATATGTTAGTGAAATGAACGAAATATTATTTTTAATAACCATCTTTAAGCTATAACAATATTTGCAATAAATCCCTACCGTTGCAATAAATCACTAGTAACTAATTTCATCGCCCATAGGGCGCTAAATTTATCAGGCTTATCATTTGCTCTTCAGTTCGCAAGTCGTTTGCTACAAAATTTGTATCAACGATTTAAAAAAATTATCGCTCATTCGTCTTTTACGAAGCGCTCCTTAACTGCTCTTGATTGACGAGGTAAAGGACGACAGTCGAATTAAGGCAAAGTTGGCGAACACCTATCCGTACATCGTTACTTCCTCGCAGATGAATCCCTTCCCCTCGCCTCTCTTTCAACGCATTCCCGACGCTTTCCCGTTCTATTTCCGCTAACTTCGTTCGCCATGCCGGCCTCTCTTTGTCTTCTTTCTATAAAAATTAGATTCGTGCGAACCCACTTCGCGCTTCTCCCCTCAACCACCCCCCCCCCCCCCCCTCCCACGTATAACTGGGCGAAACGAGAAAAATTTTCTTTTATGCCGTTCGCCGAACAGAGATAACATTAGATATGCCAGGCTCGGGCCCGCACCACTGAGAATTAAGATAAAAGAGGAGTGACTCGGCGGCTTTTCCGTGAGTTTAGCGCGGCGAGGTATTTTTTCGAATCCTCCTTAAACATATATCGTTATTCTCCAAACCTATATACTCAACGCCTCGCGTCTTATTTAAATGAACCGTGACGTCCGGAATACCGTGAAAATTTCACTCCCGGCGAACGCGCAAAACGACACCGGCAATAGTTTCGGAATAACGCTATTGAATATCGATTCGAGGCGAGCTCGTTCGGCGAGGATCTTCACGCGAGCGATCACTTCTTTCCCTATTCTCTGGGAATTTTTTTGTTTTTTTTTTTTTCTACAACTACGGGAGAGCCGAAAGAGTTGGACAGCGTAGTTACGGAACGCCGCGAGTATTCAGGGTGGGAGTGTCGGTGCGCTGTGCAGCATCGGGCGAAGGAGGCGGGCTTCCACTTAAACTGTCGGTGAAACGTTAACGGAAGAAAAACGCAAAGCCCGGCTCAGTCAAATGTGTTTCCGTGTTGGTGCGGCGCTCGCCTGGAAGGAGCGACGGTGAGCGGGGGAGAAGGATGAAAGAGGCTAAATAACGAGAATGAGAAGAAGTTGAAAATGTACTCTCGGATAGGGACAGAGGGGAACAGAAGAAAGGCGGGAGGGGGGGAGGGGGGAGAGGAAGGTAAACGAGAGAAGTTGCAGGTCGGTGGGTAACGTACACCCCCAGGAGAACATTGCTCCAGCACTCGTGACGTTACGGTTCGACAACCAGGAGCACCGAGTAGCCTCACGCGCGGCGAACGCTCACTTTCCACATCCTTGAGCTCCCACGATCTCCGAGCCACTCTGCGGCAGTCTCGCATCCGTAGGCACAAGTTTATATTCTGGTTGGTACACTCCGTGAGCTCGGGCGAGGGGCGCGCGACTGATGGGGATGTGTTTGGCTCCATTCCCACGTTGTTTATGTACGCATATTTTATCGGTACGATATCATTTCAGCGGTACACGGTATTCGGCACTGATGGAGGGTCAGCCGCATGTCCGAGAGCGCTGGCTGGAAA
>JAPYZC010002903.1:0-13336 GCA_030522665.1 Ichneumoninae sp. A BG-2022a | reverse complement strand
TTTCAGTGCCTATAATAAGTATGAATTTTTTCAGATTTTTATAACATTGAGAAGTGTTTGCAATTCTTGCCCGAATTTCTCGAATTTAGGCAAAATGAAAACCACTCGCTCCAACCTCCTTAATCCGGGTTCGAATCCCGGTGATCACCATATGTTTTCTCTCTTCGACACTTCGCCCGTCCATCTGCAATACAAGTATCTACAAGTCCCCAAACTCTCCGCTCGATCATTACAGGCTCCTGGAAATAAAAGTAGCCCAATCTGCCCCGTGACCGCTGCGGTGTGACCTCTGTATATCTTCGATACATCGCTGACACAAGACCGAGCGGGTACATTAGACCTCCATTATCCCACCGGACACTTATCGATTGGACTCTTTTCGGAGGCCCTGGATGGGTGTTTGGGGATCCAAGAATCCGCAGGGCACGACCGGACCCATTCTAATCATCTACCTCTACCTTCATCCACCGCGTCCTAAGCAAACGGCGATTTCTCGCCCTCATGAATTCGGGATTTCTACGGCAAGATCGCACCGGCGGCCCTTTATATCGTAACACGAAGTCGTTGGGTTTGATAAAAAATGATTAAAAAAATATGGTTGGTTCAAGCAAATTTAGTTTTAATCAACTATATGGCTTGGGTCAATACGTCCGAATAGATATGTAGATAATACGAACAAAATAATTCGTTGTTTTTCGAAAGTGAGAAAGACTACAAGCAACTTGACGCTAGGTGACTAAAGACGAATTTCGTTCGTAGTAATCAAATGTGTATTATATCCGACTTGTTTGTGTAATTGAGTGAACATACTTCTCGATGCTTCAATTAGATCTCTTTTTTGAGTGATCAGAGACTGTGCTTATGGAATAAATATTTCATTGATGGCTGAAGGACTTAGGTCGATGGCGAATTGACAATATATTTATATTCTTAAGACAACTTACACTATGTAATGTTATGTATCAAAAATTGTTCCATTTGGAATATTGTCAACAAATCCACTACTACTACTACTATTTTATTGAAACAACAAAACGCATGTTGGAAATAAAAATGTAGTTTGTTCACTTAATATAATAAGGGTTGAAACAAAAGTTGATAACGTTGAAAGAAACCATTACTCACTGTAAGTAAGCAAGTCGTATTTTTCAAATTATTTGTAATAATTTGAAATAAAAATCCTGATAATAAAACTGAGGGCGATAAATTCACATTGGGAATCCTCAATCAATACCTCGACTCAGTCATTCGAACAGAAAAAGATGTCTTATCCGATCCGCAATTTACCGCCAAGGAGCGATCTTTTAATTAAATTTACTAACCATAAATGTCATGCTTCGTAAAGATGTCCAGCTCTGCCGCCGGAAAGGCATTTACATTAGACTTGTGGCCAATACGCCCTTCCGATGTCAGACCGTCGGTGTTAGCGCAAAGTTTGCCCGACTAGAGGAGCGAATTCAGTCTAACCGGTGACCGCATTGAAGGTGGTCCCTTAAGGCTTACATCCTTTGTAAAGTTACCTCACGGCGTTTCCCCCATCGAACGCTATCTATTACCGATTGACCGACCACTACAGAGTGGCCACGTCCATTAGGCGATCGGCTATTTCTATGGAAACCAGCTTCCCACCTCTCGGAACTTTGAACCCGTCCCTAAGATCTGCATTTCCACCAAGAAAACCGGAGCCCCTGGGGGTCTTAAAGGGAAACTTCAACCAGTCGGCTGCACTGAGCCTGCAAGATAGGCGAGGTAAATGACCCATCAAGGGCTTTTGCTGAGCCCGCCATCGGAATGGTGACGGGTTTTCCCGACTCCGATTGGCCCGCTTATGGAACGTATAATGGAGAACAACCGTCGAACAATTCCACGCTGGAGAAACCGAAAGAGCTACGTCACTCGGAAGTTTCGGGTCCGCTGGAGCGACGAAGCCACGGTGTGCCGCTACCGCCTGCGGTCTGCAGTGGCAGTGGCTGTGGTGGAGGTGCGAACTGGTCGGACGTAATGCGAAGAGTAATACACCGCGAGAGCGAGCTGGTGGTCCAGCCGGACGACCGGGGCGACGTGTCGACGACAACACACGGGGTAGCCGGCGAGTGAGAGAGCTCGCCCGGCTACAGCGAGGCAGCCCGATAGGAGCGGTGCATGTGCGGAAGCACAAGAGATCCCGGAGGAAAGCCGCGGCGAGAATTTCATAGCTCGGTGTATTTGTCGTTACGCAATACCGTGACTGCCGGGCAATATTTCAATGGCCTCTCTGTTGAAGCTACGGACGGTGTGCACAGCTAACCCACACAGCGACGGAGCATTAGGCCAGATGACACAGGAGAGGACTGTTCTGGTACCCGCGTTCACACATAACTGTTTGGTTTCGCTATACCGGGCTTCGGCTTCGGTTGCGGCAGATATGCCAGCTATTATTGCTGCTGCAATGTGTTTCGCTGATGCGATTAATCAGCGAACGGTCGGCAGCAGTGCGGAGGGGCCCGATGATCCCGAGCCAAAACGCATTGCGGTTGTTGTGTCGCGGAACTATCGGAAGAGACATGTGGATAAGCAGGTGGATGGAAGGAAGTGGTGCGAGGGGAGTGCGGGCAGGCGGCGTACGCTGGCGGTCATTGGTGGCTGGTTTTTTTGGCTTGGTAGTTGTTGTAACGATGGTCCAGCTCGAATGTCACCTTTTCGTCCCCTCCATCCGTCTCGCTCTTACAATTTACGGCACCACCCGCTATCAGGACGTTTCCGCAAGGACGTGCACGTGCATCCTACCCTTTTCTCGGAAGACCTAACAACGCCAATTTTCCCATTTCCCGAAGATCTGCCCATACATTACGCAAACTTATGTCCGGAGAGGCTACTCCGCTTTGCTCAATATCGACTAAGCTTCCAAGAATCTAATACCTGCCTTTTCCAGAACTCTCCGACTCCCAGATCCTCGCACCATTGACCACGCTTTCCCACTGACAAACCTGTAAGAACTACCCTCTTCTAGGGTAGTTAGTTAGTATGTCACCGAAGTTCTGTATGACAACTTCACTCTGCCAGTTTGCGCTTTAACAAACGGGTTAGAGCAGTTCAGCAAGTGTAAACCGAGTCTTTCCTTTCTAAATGGAGTTGGCTCCCGAATTGGCTACTCGTATTAAAGAAAATCAACGTTAAATAGTAAACGACGACGTCACAATATCTTGCTCGATCCCGTTAAGACATCAAGCAAGCCAGCAAAACCAGGCATGAATGACTGGCAGTGTAAAATAATTATAGGAACATCAAGAAACAGCAGGAATTGACGACAGACCTTCGCTTAAAACTTTCCCCCGTCATATAAAACGGGAGTTCTGTAGCCAAGTTGGCTACTCTAATTAAAGAAATATACCATTGATTTGCGTGTTAATCGAGATGGGCCATATTCACCACTTTTAACCTAGTCAACGGCAACGTCACAATGTCTTGCTCGATTCCGTTAAGACATCAAGCAAGGCAGGAAAACCAGGCATCAATGACTGGCAGCCGCCAGTCATTGATGCCTGGTTTACCCTATTTAACGTTGATTTCTTCAATTTGAGTAGCAAACTCGGCTACAGAACGCCCGTTTTACATGATAGGGGAAAGTTTTAAGCGAAGTTGTGTCGTCAAGCCCCGCTGTTTCTTGATGTTCCTATAATTATTGTTAAAATAATTATAGGAACATCAAGAAACAGCGGGAATTTACGACAGACCTTCGCTCAAAACTTTCCCCTATCGCGCTACATATACTTGTCTATTTTCATGGAGAGCACGCGATGAGTTCTTCGGCTCCGGTGGCTCTTTTGCCCACTTCCTTATCCGAAACTCACTCGCGTGGCCGCGCACGGTCCTGAGCTGCGGGACTGGCGACGTAGCAGTGGAAGCGCGGGAACGCAGGCGAGGGCAGGGAATAAGAAGGGCTCTCGAAAAGTACAGGCTTTCTTGCTTTCCATTCGCAGAACTCACTCAGCGCCTCGGCTGTGCATGTATAGGTATATGGAGAAGTTTACGCCGAAGAAGACGTCGTACTTGAAGAAGTTTCTTTCTCATCTTCCATCTCTTCGCCCGTAGCTCCGGTGGCTCTCACGTTACTCCATTGTTTTTGCCGTATTCTCGGGCATTCTGAAGTGTAGGCACGAAGGCGCTGATGGAACCGAGCTAAGGGAGGAGACACGAGGAGATTGGATAAAGGAGAAAGAGGAGCACCTAAAGGGGTCCGATAACGAGGAAAACGCGTCACAGACGAAACTGGGTTTCGTGGCTGGCGCCGGGATGGACGAGGCGCAGCTTCGCGGTGGGCTTTTCTTTTCAACAAGTGCCACGTCGACGACGAGCTAAATGACATGAGACAAGGCTTTAGTCACAGAAGAGACGCTCAGCGGCGAGAGAAATCCTACGAATTTGCAGGACCGTATGGAGATTTCAGTTTGGGTAAAAGTGGGGAATATGGCCCGGTCCATAAATCGTTGATTTACATGTTAATCGAGATGGGCCATATTCACCACAGAAGATCTAAATGGCGGAATGTCTCACTGAAATTTCGATATGGACAAACATGCTTTTCCACAAAGTTGTTACCTCTATGAATTTGCAATGAAACGTAACAAATCCCAAAAAAACAACACATGCCATGATTCGAAGAAACTGCTTGCCAAATTTTGTCAAGAGATTTTTGGTCGATTCCGCGACCACTGAACACGGCGAAAACACGCAGTCACCTGATCGCCATGAAACGCATAACTTCCGCACCCACAAAAATAATTTACTTGACGGCCATCGTTTATTCGGTTTAAGTAAAGTATTTATTAGATTTAAATAAATATTCATTTTAATAAAATAAATATTTTACTTAAACCAAATAAACGGTGGCCGTCAAATAAATTTTTTTTCTGTGTGCATCTTTTCTACCTCGGGCATTCTGGAGTTAAAAACCGAGTTCGTTATCCGCATGATTTGTCCTCCAACCAATACTTTGAATCCGGCATCTTCTTCGATGTCGGAAACAGTAAGAAATCCCCACTCGTATCAACCAGGAATCCACGCAGACGCAGAGACAGAACGAAAGCCTTCAATGAAAAAAGCACCCAATTGGAAAGACGGAAGATTGGAGTCACTCATCTCGTCGGGAAACACTCGTTCCCGTTTTGGCACGAGATGCCAGGGGTGAATCGAGAACCGCCCGAAACTGCGACAAACCGATGTCCGAGCGGACAAGTTCAAACATCGGGAGGCCAACGAAGTTGCCAACGACTGCTAAACGAAGTGTCGTTACCCAGCGCGCCGGATAATTCGTTGATCGGGTCTTCGATACGGTGACTGACGGTGGGGTTGAGCGAGTGGAGGGCGAACGATCGAGGACACAGATGAGGGATTAATTAAACGCGGCGCCGTGTCTCGACGTGTCGTTGACTTTCATCCCCGGGAATTAGCTAATGAATTTCCGCGATTCATCGCGGCGCACCGGGGCGTTGTAGCCACTCGCGCTCCCGTTGTGTCGATCTCCGCGAGAGCCGCACACACGGTCCGTCCACTCGACGCTGTCATCGCGCGTGTTCGCGCAGAATTCGCACACCCGGTTAACCGAGAGTGCAGACAGCGGGAAACGGCAGTCACAAGTTGGTCGTTGAACTCGTGCCAGCGTTTAGACAACCGTATCGAATCGAGAGACGCGCCGCACGAGCGCTGGTGAAAAACACTTCGACACAACCGTCCGATTTCCTCGCCACACGCGCGTCCTTCATTCAATTGTTGTCCTCTCGATCGAAGCTTTTCTATCGGTAATCCGCGGAATCCCACCGGACCGAGAACCGTTCGATCGAACGCTCGACGGCACTGATAATTTAATCAACGAGCCCGCAAGTACCCACAATTGCATGATAATTGCGAGAAAAATCGTATCCACCAAATCGCGTAACCGATGGATAATCGGATACAATAATGTTGGGCGGAGCGGATTCTGGAGCGAGGGACAACTCGATTTGAATTTGCAAACGCACCGGCGCATCGCCTCATTGGAATATACATGTATGCGAACCGACTCTCCACGTGAACGATTTATTGTGCGACCTGCTCGACTGTGTGTGACTGAAATGGCTGATGCGTTATTATTCCCAGTTTCATACATACGTGTATAGGGGAGAGCGGGGCAAAATGGGTCAACGGGGCAAAACGGGGTTTTTGGGCCAAACTAAATTTTCCTATCATTTTTGGATCGGACAAGGTGGCAAAACTGAGCAGAAAAGCCTGATGTATCCGATAGGGCGAATTTGGGCATCCAAAAATCATTGGAAAATTTAGTTTTGCCCAAAACCCCGTTTTGCCCCATTGCCCCATTTGCCCCGCTCTACCCTATCTCTCTATAATATAAAAAGATTTCGCCGCCGCCGTGTCAAGAATTGGGGGGCTTGGAATAATAAGGGCTTAAGTCCATTTAAGCTAAATGGACTTAGGCCTTTATTATTCCAAGGCGCTTTAAGCGTGGACTTAAGCCTTTATTATTCGAAGCCCTATATATATATAGTGAATAGCGGGGCAAAACGGGGCAGTTGGACAAAAATAAATTTTCCATTCATATTCGAATCGGACAAGGTGGCAAAACGGGGCAGGAAAGCCTGACGTATCGATGGGGCGAATTCGGGCATCGAAAAATTATTGTAAAATGACGTTTTGCCCAAAAACCCCGTTTTGCCCCGTTGCCCCATTTTGCCCCGCTCTACCCTATGTATAAGCTGAGAGCGCGACATGCGAGTCGTTCGCCTCATTCCAATGCCATCAACGAAACGGGTAGCAACGCCTCTATTTCGACCCACTGGAATACACGGTCGCGATTGTGAACGTGTGAGCAATAGGCGAGAGAAAAAAAATGAAAGGGGAATGGAGAGACAAAAAAGCTGTGCGAAGAAAACCGGTAGGTTGTGCAGGTGGGTTGATAGCTCGAGGATGAGTGTATTTGGCACGAGGCCAGCGCCGTGAACGGGCTGCGGTGTAAGGGAGATGAAGATACGAGTGTTGCGGAGATATTCGCGAAACGGGAGGGGGACGCTGCGAAATCGAGCACGCCTCCTCCCGGCTAGGGTTGCGAGTTACGGAATAGAGCGGGACCGAGCAGTTTTCCGACCCCCGGGAGACACAGCGGAGCCCGGAGTATCCGCACGACACAGCACCAACACTGGTAGCTGCTTTACAACAGGGTAGAACAACGCGACAGTAACGCGGTCGTCATCGCGTTCGTCGTGTTGTATCCTGGATCGGTTCAGATCATCGCTATCGGGCGGGTTTCCCTCAAACTCCGATGGAAACAGCTGACGCACTGTGTTATGCATAACAGGCTGATGTTCCGCACAGTAGAATTGCTAACTGAAGTTGTTCTTTGGGTTCTCTTTTGCGGGATCGAGGACATCTTCGAATTGAATTACTGACAGTAATGGGGTGTTGTTGGCAGTTATAGGGTTTTTTGACAATGCAACCAGACTTATACAGT
The DNA here is from genome assembly GCA_030522665.1 of Ichneumoninae sp. A BG-2022a. NCBI lineage: Eukaryota > Metazoa > Arthropoda > Insecta > Hymenoptera > Ichneumonidae > Ichneumoninae sp. A BG-2022a. The sequence continues at coordinate 5,856 of JAPYZC010002903.1, read as the reverse complement.
AGGTCGCTTCCCGAGTAGAAATTTTCGAGCGTTACATCGGGCCCTGACAGGGTCCTCATAAAGCCTGACAAGGCCTCATCAGGACCCTATCAGGGCCCGATGTAACGCTCGAAAATTTCTACTCGGGTTATCCGACCTTCGATTATCCGAGCCTTCGTGTTATCCGAGCTGTAGGGTCGGGTAATACGGAAAACTCGGATAAAACGGATAAAGCAACATGCCTGCGTGCGGAATAGTCTGTAACTGCTACATTGTTGCATACGCGCTTAAAGTTGGAGAAGTTTGCTACGTCTTTATATTGCGAGCTGTAAATACATCAGTTCCCATTATAGAGTCAATGGTAGGACATCGTGATGTCTCGAAGAAGGAAAAAGTCAGAAATTAATGAATAAAGTTAATGTTTATATGAAGACGTGTGTTATTTTTTAAATATATAATAGAGTAGTACAAGTTTGAATTAAGGTATACGGTCGGATAATACGGAAAACTCGGATAAAACGAATAAAGCAACATTTAACTGCTACATTGTTGCATACAAGCTTAAAGTTGTCGAAGTTTGCTACGTCTTTATATTACTAGCTGTAAATACATCAGTTCCCATTCTAGAGTCAATGGTAGGACATCATGATGTCTCAAAGAAGGGAAAAGTCGAAAATTAACTACTAAAGTTAATGCTTGTATGAAGTGGTGTGTTATTTTTTAAATATATAATAGAGTCGCACAAGTTTTAATTGAGTATCCGTCTTATTCGGATAAGACGGATACTCAATTAAAACTTGTTTTCGCTTATCCGACGTACGCTCTCTCCACATTATCTCGGAAAAACGGGATTCTACTTTAGTTAGATCGGCATAAGGGGCTCTTTTTATTTGACGTTGGAACCATGTGTGGGTTTTGCTTATTTCTTGTTGTTGTTTTTCTTTTACTTTTCGCCATATTAATTCTCGGTTGCCGCCGGTTTGTTGTAAATACATCAGTTCCCATTCTAGAGTCAATGGTAGGACATCGTGATGTCTCAAAAAAGGGAAAAGTCGGAAATTAACTAATAAAGTTAATGTTTATATGAAGTGGTGTTTTATTTTTTAAAATATATAATAAAGTAGTACAAGTTTTAATTGAGTATCCGTCTTATCGGAGTTTTCACTTATCCGACGTACGCTCTCTCCACATTACCTCGGATAAACGAGGTTCTACTGTGGTTAGATTGACACAATGGGCTCCTTTTGTTTGATGTTGGAACCATGTGTAGGTTTTGACTCTTTCTTGTTGTTGTTTTTCTTTTACTTTGCGCCATATTAATTCTCGGTTTGTTTGGAGTTCTGTTGGAGTTCGGTCAGTTTGTGTGGAGATCTGTGTGGGAGCGACTGGTGATATCATGCGTAGCGAGCCAATTTAGTGATATACGGACTGCTCGTGACATCATCAAATTTTCCACATCACATTGCGCCCCCAGCTCCCAAATTTGACATTGCCCTCAATTTCGCTACAATGCAACCCGCTGGGAACCAGCGGTGTCGCTGTGCGTTAATTTTCCCTGTAGTTTACACTGCGATCCAACCAATTGGCAATCATGGCCAAACTGTTAAAATATGGTCAGTTTGGTTGCTCGGATATCTTTATTTACCCTCCAAGGCAATACTAGTTTTTATCACGAGACTGCGACATATTGGTAGCAAAAATCCAAGAACGGTTGCTATAAGCTGATTTCTTATTCTTAAGAGCCGTGAAAGAGACCAAATTTCCGGATGGTCCATTTGTGTATCGCATACAATATGTTACACAAATAGACTAGCACTAACGATCCGAGGAATTCAATTTTTCTCAGAATCGATAGAGCCACTTAAATTTTATAAGAAATCGAATTGTTTAAAATGTCATCCAAAATAATGATGACACGAGCAAATTAATCTTTGTAGTGAGCAAAGCACCAGCAAGCCTAGCTAACAACTACTGACTATATGCTCCTAAGAATTTTCAACATTGAACAAACCATCGAACGGCTTTATGTAGATTCTTTATGCAAAACTGCTATCCGGAGAAGAGTCCACTTGGAGAAAACACAGTTATGCTTCTTTTCCGAGGACATTGACAATTAAACACAAAAAAATGAGTTCATGAAGTTTTAAAAAGTTTCCCAAATTGTTTTTACATATTTACACGGGGTTTTCCATTCCGTTGACAGTCAACTTTTGTCATCGGAGTTCGTTCGCTTGAGCGAATGTCTCGCTCATGTCTTCGTTGTTCCGTCTGCTGCCTCGAGTTCTCCGTCTTATTGAGAAACTTCGGGACAGCTTCTCTGACGCTTTATAATACGGCTCTTAGATACGCACAGCTGCGCTCAACCGTGTCAAAAACAAATGCAAAAGCTCGTTCGGAAGTCTCGGATCCTCCAGCTCCGACGTTACAGCGCACAGCGGATCTGACGTTGTCTTGCGTAACGGATATGACGTCACAGCGCATCCTCCCGACCGTGCTTGGCTTCAATCATTTCGAATTATGACAGTTTCCGCGGACCATACACCCCGTGTACGTTAATGCTTCTCGAGAGCGTTCTGTTCGCTGTTTCGCGGGAATTTCAACCCGTTGGAACTTCAGCAACCGTTTCACCGGCTGCCGTGTAATGTTTGAACTGGAAAGTGCCAATGTTGGCAGCGGAAATGTTACCTTGTATGTGTGTGTATGTAGCATTGAATAGCGCACGGTATCTCGAGTTCCACTTTGCCTCCATCTACCTATTTACCTTTTACCCAATTACTATAGGGTAAAAGTGGGGAATATGGCCCGGTCAATATATCATTGATTCACTTGTTAATCGAGGTGGGCCATATTCACCACTTTTACCCTCATCAATATTTCAAGAGAAATGGGAAAAAATATCCCGAAGAAAATCGCTAAAGGCAGCTTCAAAGGTACTTCTATGCATGGCAAAACGTCATCCTACCATACTTGTCGGGCCTTCTGACGTGCAGACTTTTCGGAAAGAAATTCAGGTAGACATAATAACATTTATTTTGAGTGAATTTTGTTTGTCCCAAAACGGTCCATTAATAGAACCTCCAGATATCTGCAGGGTCGTACTTGCGAGCGGGGCAAAATGGCACAGTAGGGTAAAACGGGATCATGAGACAGAACGTAATTTTCCAATAACTTTTGGACGGTGAAAATGATCGTACGTGGGGAAAAACGGATTTGAAAATCCGGATGTGTCGTTGGGGCAAAATGGGGCATCGAAAAATGGTTGGGAAATTGAGTTTTGCTCGCACTGTCCCGTTTTACCCCGCTGTGCCATTTTGCCCCAGTCTTTCCTACATTCATGAATTCATGTTATTGTCCAACTTTCAATGTCCTCGGAAAATAGAAATAACTATGTTTTCTGCAAGTAGCCTATTTTCCGGATAGTAGTTTTTCATAAAGAGGCTACATAAAGCCGTTCGATGGTTTTCCATTGAGGATCGATGTGAATTGATGCGATTGGCTGATTTCCATTACGGAAGTGTGCCAATCGATCCGTTGCACGGTTCCAAAAGAGCATTGACAATGACAATTTTTCGAGAGGGAAATTATTCTCATTTCTAACTCGACTTCAATCTTCGACGCGAATCCATCCATGTAACGCGGTCATCGGTGAATTCGTTTGTGCAAAAAGCACGGTTCGCAGACGTTCTACAACCGAAGAGCTATCACATCGAACGATGTACAAGATCACAGGAAGAGAGGCACTTTCAACTATGTCCGCCACTTCTTATTTTATTTCTCCAGTAGGGCACCGATATATCCGTCGCCTACGATCTTTCGAGCCGATCTTTCCGTTGAAGCAGCATCGAGGACGTAGCGGAGTTGTACATATGTGCGTATTATCCATCTCGAACCGCACCTAAGCTGGCCGAAGATATATATATATATATATATATATATACACGCGTAACAGAGTGATTCAGAATAAATATCAAACCTTTTCTTGGACGGCAGATGAAAATATCCGGTAACTACCTCGTGGTATTTCAACCCCCGGAAGAAAACTCATAATTTTCCACCCCTATCTTCTTCTGGCTATTACTTCGCTTAAAATCAATATTTTTCATGTCTGTTTACATGGATATGTTAGTTTGCCAAACATTCATTTTTTTCATAAATCAATATTTTTCATCTCTGTATTCATGGATACGTTACTTTTCCAGACTTTAATTTTTTACATAAATCAATATTATCGATAAATCAATATTTCTCGCCTCTATACTTCGCCTGGAATCGATATGTGTCATCTCTATTTCCATGGATACGTTGCTTTGCCAGAAATACATTTTTTTCCATAAATCAATATTATCGATACATCAATATTTTCCACCCGTATACTTCGCCTGAAATGATATTACTTAGCCTGAAATCACGATGTGCCATCTCTATCTTCATGGATATGTTACTTTGCCAGAAATTAATTTTTTCCTTAAATCAACATTCTCGATAGATCAATATTTTCCGCCTCCATCTTCATCATTATATTACTTTACCCGTAATCCATATTTTCCACCCCTATCCTCATCGAGATATTACTTCGTCAGATATCAATATTCCCCAGTTTGTTTGTAGTGAAATCGATACGACAGCATGCGAGCCTCAAGTCTATCAAGGTATTTACCCACCACGCCAACCGAGCATGACCTCGAACTCGTATGTCCCAGCTCCCGGCCTCGTAGGCTTCCGAGACTCCGAGTGGTACTTTATCGTCTCCCTTTAATTAATTCTCAGCAATTAATTAGGGGAAAAGTGGTGAATATGGCCCACCTCGATTAACACGTAAATCAATGATATATGGACCGGTCCATATTTCCCACTTTTACCCTATTATAAATAAAAAAAAAAAAGTTTACGAGCTTCTGTTCTGAAGATTCCTCAGTCACGCTCCAAAATCACGCTCGAATTTTATTCCGGATCGCTCTCTGCGTCTCCAAGAGCGTCCGATACGCGGCTCGTTCCGTCCCTTCGGGCTTGACGTCGGGGTTGAGTGCGCTACGGTGGTTTCACGACCAAGTACGACGTCGACGACGAAGACGAGAATCGAGCGCCCTGAGCTTTCTTCGGTCGTTAAATACGCGGCATCGGAGCTTCAAACCTGAATACATATACGTATATACATACATGCATATATACATGATTACACTCACACGGCAAAAGAAGCAACTACGTGTATAGATGTACATAGCTTATATACCGAACGTTGCACATAAACGTAACGCAATATACGTCCATGTACTGGCGGTGACGGCTTACAGCCTCGTTCCGCAGTTGATATACCTGTGTTGATATTTGGACGCTCTCTGCCACGGTCGTTAGCGATATTACGACAACCTGTGCGCCTCTTCGTGGCTTGGCCGTTCCCTTATAACATCCTCGACGTCCCTCTCGCCGTCTGGACGTTAAAATTTGCTTATTCGCTATTCCCAATGCCCCTGAAAAATTCATCCGCTTAACAGCACCCTCTCGCGGCAAAGATCGTTACTTTGCGACTACGCGCCTTGGACCTTTAAAAAAATGGCTCCCGTTTCTCTCGGACGTGCAAGGGAGTGTCGATTGTGGCAACAAATATTTTGCTGTGGCAACAAATATTTTGCTGTGGCAACAAATATTTTTCTGTGGCGGCAAATATTTTGCTGTGGCAGCAAATATTTTGCTGTGGCCGCAAATTTTCTGCTGTGGCAGCAATTTTTTTGCTGTGGCAGCAAATATTTTGCTGTGGCAGCAAATTTTTTGCTATGGTAACAAATATTTTGCTGTGGTAACAAATATTTTTCTGTGGCAGCAAATATTTTTCTGTGGCAGCAAGTATTTTTCTGTGGCAGCAAATATTTTGCTGTGGCA
>JAPYZC010002902.1:0-21048 GCA_030522665.1 Ichneumoninae sp. A BG-2022a | reverse complement strand
ATCCCCAGAGTCTGTTTCTAAGACAGCTGACAAATCATTCGTGTAGGGTCGATTTTTAATTTATAAAAACGTAACATTTTACATTATTTATCTTCCCGTCCAAATACGCCTATTTTTATATTAATCCTCAGACTCTCTTTCGAAGAGAGCTCACAATCGTTCGTGTAGGTACTTTTTGCAAATACGCCCAGAGATAAAGAACAGCGGTTGAACGAGATTAGAAAAACTCTTGGGCGATTACCATTGTTCCACGGGCCATATATCCCTCGGGGTATCTGACCCGCGTGGGCTTCCAAAAAGTCTCTCACGAGGCGGCGAGAAAGAGAGAGTCGAGCCACGCCACCGAGAGCGTCGTCGCTTCTCGGCCAGCCTTTCGGTGCTGCACGACTCCTACACCCTCGCCCAGTACCCAGGAACGTATGTACTTCGAGCCATCGACGGGCTCTCGCCAAGTCATCGCTCTGCGATCCCACGGCCCGGAAAATCCGATCGTTTCACCGGGCTAAAAAAAACCTCCGCTAGTCCAAGACAACATGTCCATTCATCCTTCAAAAAAATCACCAAAAACGAAACGAAAATCAAAAAAATAAAAATTAAAATCCAAGTGAGATGCCGAATGCAAAAACTCTCGCAAATGTACAACTAAATTTGTAAAAAGGACTTTGCCCGTTTAAGGAGGGAGTCTCGCTGCGCGCTGACTTCGCATAAGTTCGTCAACAATAAGAGAAAATTGCAAGTACTTCTTGTATACTAAAAAAAAATCATGTATACTAAAGGTACTAAGAAGATTCATTTTGCATAATAATAATTGCAAGATGTTATTAACAAATTCATCAAAAAATTAATTGGTCAACAAATTACCCGGCAACAAAACTTTTTTTTTATGAAAATGATTCGTTTATTTTTCTGAATACTTATGAATTTTTTCAGATTTTTAACACCATCAAGAAGTACTTGCAATTTTCTCGTATAGTTGTCGAACTTATGCGAAGTCAGCGCGCAGCGAGACTCCCTCCTTAAAGCAAAAAAATAAGAAAATAAAAATGACATATACTTGGAAACGATAAATGTGTACAAAAATGTTTATTGAAGGGCTATTTGTGCAGCTTTGTTTTATGATATTTTTATGAAAGTGACCTAAAACTCGAATATTTTTAGTGGGATGGAGCGGGGTTTCGTTCGTGGCGACGGTCGTCACTGAGGTCCCGAAAGGGGGCCCCCTCGCTTGATGGAATGCAGGCGAGCCGCGGAGACTTCAATGCGTGGAGACAGGTTCAGGCAATGTCTGTGCTCGGGCCGAGTCTTGCTTGGGACCTATGCCCCTTTCCAAAGATATCGGGATATTCCTCGTGGGCTCCTCTTCTTCCTCACCACGAATACACCGGGCCGTATAAGCGTATATACACCTACGACGGTCTCTCGAAACTCGATTTAGCCAAAGTCTCCTTCATGCATATTCAGCGGTTAGATCGCCCTGTTAAATAAAAAAAGGTGTAAAGGAAACCCCTTCGCGTTCGAATTCTTTCGTGCGTGCGCTCGTGGAACGAGAAGACTTCCGCGCATGCGCGCGCGCTACGGAGAAATTTTCCGTACCTCCGATCGAACCGCTAATCTTATGTGGGATGAAAAAAAATCATCCTGGGCTAGTGCGCAGTATTGAATAAAAAAATCGTGTCATAGAGATAGAATATTTAGAAAATCATATCGGAGAGGACAAACAAATAGAAAATTGTATCGGATAGGAACGACGCGTCAAAAATTTCATCGAAGAAGAATTACACATAGAAAATTATGTAGCTGGCATATATCAGATAGGTACACCACATAAAAAAAATATAAACTAAAAAAAAACTAACAAATTAGCAGAGACACAGCTCAACGCGTAATCGAGGTTATACTACACGCTGAGGGAATTCACGGGACAGACTACAGCATAGCAGACGACAAAAAAAATAATAAGAATAGGCTTTTGGCCTGTTCGGTTGTTGTTGCACTTCTTTGCGAATTAATTAATAAAAAATAAATAATAGTAATATGCGATCCAAGTTCGCTACACCGCACTAGTATCGCATAATATTTTGTGTAACAAATGCAGAAGTGCTACTCCGTGCCTGCTAATTGTGAGGCTGTACAGCATGCGTAAAGTACGAGAAGCGTGCGTAAAGTACGAGAAGCGAGCGTAAAGTACAAGAAGCGTGCGTAAAGTACGAGAAGCGTGCGTAAAATACGAGAAGCGCGCGTAAACTACGAGAAGCGTGCGTAAAGCACGAGATGCGTGCGTAAAGTATGAGAAGCGTGCATAAAGTATGAGAAGCGTGCGTAAAGTACGAGAAGCGTGCGTAAAGTACGAGAAGCGTGCGTAAAGTACAAGAAGCGTGCATAAAGTACAAGAAGCGTGCGTAAAGTACGAGAAGCGTGCGTAAAGTACGAGACGCGTGCGGTAAAGTAAACTTCACCCAACGTGCGCATGCGCCGGTCATTTATAGTGCACTTGGCTGTAAAGCGCCACTTACGCCACTCTCGGCAGGCACCAAAAGTAGCACTTTTCGTGCAGGAGTTATATAAAAAATAGTTTAAGCACGGCACGTTTCGCAACTGTGCATGGTCGTTCTGTATATGGTATATTTCGCAACTACGGTATAGTTGCTTGTTACAGCATAACGATTGTTACAGTCCATCGTTGTACATCCGCTGGAAAAAAGGGAAATTGTGTAAGAAAAAAAAAACGGTCGAGTTATACGCCCATTATCCCATTAGCCGACGCGCATTAGTCCACGCGCAGCCAAGCTTCAGTGCGTACGCGAGTAGCCGATGCAAGAACCGAGGCTGGTGCGGCTGCTGGTAAAAAAGGCGTGAACGGACCCCGAGAGTTGATTGATGACTTTGCGGAATTAAAACGTACGTATATATATGTGTTATAAACGTACGTATATGTGTATGTATGCACAAAATGATTGCCGGTGCGCTTGCCGCGGTGCAGAAATTACGATCGCTCCCTCACCGAACTTATAGTTCAATAGATTATACTAATTATCGTAGTTGAGCAAAAAAAAAAGGTTCTCTCTCGTTAGTTTAAATGTGAGATCGGTATATTTTAGCATGCGTTGTTCGGTAGCGAGGGGGCAGCTCGGACGCTGTAATTACGTCCGTTGCTGTTCGTCCTCGGAGCTCTCGTAGACTCCGGGGAATCCGTGAAGGGCGAGAACTGCGAGAGAGGAATCATCTTCTCGTTGCAACTGGAATCGCTGCTGGTCAGGCCCCAGCGCCGGATTATTGGCTACGCCAGAGAGAGCGGAGAGTGCGGTTTCGCTTTGTGGCGGGATCTTGAGCACTACCGCCCCCCCCCCTCCCGCCCTCCCCGTAGGCCACAACAGGAGCAAAACTCATGCGGTATCGCGTCCGCTTGGCTCTTTCAGCAGCGCTCCTGACTCGACGTAACTAGACCCCGAAATATCGCTCCCGGCGCAAAGGAGAGACTGTCGAAAGAGTTTCAAGTTCATTGACGACCCTGCATTTTTTATTTATTTATTTATTCATTTATTTACGGGTCGAGCCCGTAAATAAATATATTTATAGTATTATATATAGTATATATATATATATATATATATATAGTATTATATTATAGTATATATAGTATTATAGTATTACAGTTTATAGTATTATTTAATTACTATTTTCATTTATGATCATTACTATCGTTATTATATTTTTTTCTATATGATATCATATTTCAGCTATTGTGGCTTTTCGGCATAACTAGATTCCGAAATTTTGCTCTCGGCGCAAGGGAGGAACGGGCGAGAGTATTTCAAGTTGATTGACGGCCACGAAATTTTAATAGTATTAATAGTTATGCGGTTATATTTTTTATCGTTATTTTCATTTACTATTATGATTATTCCTGTAAGTATTTAAAAAAAATGTATGGTATATTTCACTCTATTTCAACTACTTTACGTAGTGAAATGCCATTTAATTTGCGAAAGGTTGAAAATCCCTCGGTACGATAATACGTTTCTTCGCGATAAGTGACTTCAACGACCGGCCGATTATACCAACGCATCCTAATCCCGAGTCCACGACGGTCGGGTCATAAAAGTTTCGACGCCAGTAAAGTCCCTCGACTAACGACGAGGGAAAAAGTCGAACGGTAAAACGGAAAAGAAAAATGAAAAGAGAATCGTGACCTGAACGACGAATATTTCGTTTGTTGAAATTGAATGGCATCGAGACTCTCCATTATATCGAGTAAACGTGTTCCATTGTTCGATGACGAAGTGCTGGACGTACGAAAGGGCCGCGGGTTCGTTTCATGCGCGGCTCTCCTCGCAGGCAACGGGGCAAGAGTGAGCCTCGTCAGCAATCTTTGTTCATTGGCGTCCGAGCATACTTCGCTTGTAACGTGCATGTACGTTCTATGTGCAACGTCGAACCGTCTATGTTTTACACACTCCGGTGTCTATAGCTAATGTTCGCATGTAACGGTCGACGGAGGTTGAAAGTACGCTGTGTATCTTCGATCGTACTGTACAGTTTGCCAGTTACACTGTACCACTTGTTTTTCAGTGCAATTGTCGGAAGTAAGGAGGTATATTTAATATTGCGATGTAAGATCGCGAGTCGCGTTCATACCTTGCTAAATTAGTACATCGTACCGAAAGTGTATTAATTATTAATTATTTTTAACTATTTATTATATGTTTATAATTAGTTGCCAATTAGTATCGAAAATTTGTCGCCGGAAAAAGTGGCTTAAAAAAATTTTCGAAGAGGGTACGAAATGCTGGACGTACGAAGGGGTTCGTTTTTATGTGCGGTTCTCCTCGCAGGCAACGGGGTAAGAGTAAGCCCCGTCAGCAGTCTTTGTTCACAGCGTCCGAGTACATTTCGCTTATAATTTGCATGTACGTACTATATGCAACGTCGAATCGTCTATGTTTTACACACGGCAGTGTCTATAACTAATATTAGCATGTAACGGGAGGCTGAACGTGCGCCATGAATCGTCGATCGTACTGTGCGGTATACCAGTTACACTGTACCACTTGTATTTCAGTGCAATTAGTTTAAGTAAGAGGATACATTTAATATCGTGATGTAAAAGCACGAGCTGCACTCGTGTCTCGTTTTGCGTAGGCTAGACCGGCCAGTGAATGAACAGTTAAGCAGACGAAAACGCCAGTGAATAGACGTTTTTGATGCACGTGCTCTCATGGAAAATGTCCATTCATTTGCCTGTTTACCCTACGTAGTATCGTAAAATTTGTCGATCGAAAAAGTGACTTTGGTGTTAGTTCCGTTAGTGCGAGAATACGCCGATTAGAAACAATATGGCCGCCGAGAATGATCGCGCTCCGCAGCCGCGCGTACGCTTAGGGCTCCATCGTTTCGTTCGGACATACACAGTGGCGTCGAGGATAGATGCGAATGTCCGGGCGATAACAATGTCACACCAGTGACGAGAGCGCTGTACAGGGACACCGAGGCCGAGTATTTTTTTCGAGCCGCCGAGAGAATAAATCCCGCCCGTTCAGAGCGAGAGACTCGATAACCGGTTGAAACTCGCGATGCTGCACAGCCACAGCTTCAGGACACCGGAGCCCGCGTGCTCGACCCCACTCGTACGTGAAATACGTGCGTCAGAGAGCTCTGCAGCCGAGCGGAGCCGAGAAATCACGAGGACGATCGAGGGCGACCTCGCTTGCGCGACGATGAACGCAGCCGTGAAATCCCTGTTTTACCGACCGTCACACCGTCCGGCGTCGAGAGTTTTCGTTCGAAAAAAAAAAAAAAAACGCGACGAAAAATCGTGACTAGGTATTAAACTATTCGCAGGACGACCCGCGTGTCGAACGATCGTCCGGATAATAATCTGGCTCCCCCTCGTAAAACTCGGGACTCTCACAGGAGTCGGTGTGACTGTGCGGTCCGCAAAGCTGTGGTCCACTCGGTCGCAGGATGCAGCTCGGTGCGGGAGCGTCGGCGGGAGAGCGGTATGCGACCCGGTAAAAGGTAATGGATGTCAGGGTCAAATCCCCGACGAAACCCCAGCGCACAGTCTCAATTAGGCTAAATAGGCGCGTGATTAAGCGCGCTCCGAGCGTAGTAAAAAGCTGCAACCTATGCGCCGTAACGCCCTCGGCTTATTCCGTATTCTTGGGAATTAAATCCCCCTCGCGGCGGATCGTTGTACCATAAAAAAAAAGAATCGCACCCAACTATGTAAATGGCATCAGAGGTGTTCCCGTTGCATAATGAAAGGGATTACGGACTATTTTTCTCCGGCGTAGTTTCTCGGCTGAAGAGAAAAAAGAAGAAACGACGATTGCCTTCATTCATTAGCCGCCCGGGGAAGTTTTTATTTTTATTTCTTTGTTCTTTTTTGTTTTAATCTTCTTCGTGTTTTTCTCCCGAAGGCATACTCGAACGAGCGGGGCAGACCCGGTAGCCGTGAGAGCCGCGCTTACGCGCTTCGGCCGGTAACGCTCTCTCGCACACACCGGCAGCGGGAGAAATATCGTAAAGACTTACTACAGGAACAACGTGGCCGGTACGGATAGTATAGTGAGCTACCGCGGGAAGATTGGTAGCTCGGGAGGCGCGGGCGGTTTTTTTTCGCTCGTTCAGCGAGGCCTCGTGGCTCGGCGTCGTCGAGCTTGTACGGCAGACGAGAACGGACAGAGACACGGGACCCGCGTAAACGCGGCACCGGCTCCGCGACCGGCCTCTCGGCCCAGGAGTAACACAAAGGAAGAGGAAACCAGCTTGCGCGCGGAGAGGGAGGCTGCCTCTCCTCCGATGCCCTCTCCGGGCTGCAATACTACCGGGCAACTGCCGTATACGAAGAGTATCCGAGAAACGGCGAACCCTCGGACTTGTATAGCCTTCGCGTGATGTAAAACAACCGTCATTTTCAACGAGCGTCGGGTCAGGCCTATTTGTGACCCGTCATGTGACGTCAATTATGTTTTATGGTTGAAATTAACTACGGTCACCCCAAGGGTCGACTTTTAAGACATTAGTTTGAACTTAAGATCGCTCTTGAGATCGAAGTTAGGATCGAATTTTGGCCCGAACTTCACTGCGTGCTTAAGTTTGATCTTAAGTTCGGACTTAAGTTTGATCTCAAGGTCAAACTAAATGTCTTAAAATTCGACCCTAACTATGTACTTTTTTCAGTGTATATATGTTCTGTGTAACATGAGGGCTATTTTTACCTCTCGTCACGTGACACATCGCAAGAAGATGGCAAATTTGCTACCATAAAAAAGCGGCGTTGCAAAAATTAGTCTTTTATTTGTCCGTAACTTTGAAGAAATGTTCGATTATTGAAATTGCAACTCAATTTGGTCGAATCGGTTATTTTACGAACAGCCCTATGGCGGTCGCGTGATGGTCCATAGAGGGGTCACGTAACTTCGCGTCACTGCTGACCTTTACTTATATACCTGTTGTATAGTAAATGTACAATGTGCCATTGAACTGTAGCGACGCCGATCGCATTCTCCATAATACTCATGTAGTTCACTCGACTTCTTGCAATTCTAACGATGCCGAGATTTGTGGGTGATTATCCAACGGCGATGAGCGGTCGAGTCGATCCAACTCGAGGGTTCCCTCCGACGCTTTCCAGTTAATTATTCATCCTCCTTATAGAAACTTTCGCCGTTTTTCCATACCGTTCGCAGTGCGAGAATCGGAATGAGAGGGGAACCGAGTGCGGAGTTGCCGACCGTTCGGTAAGAAATCCTGCATTAATAATGAAGAAGGCGCTGAGCCGGTGCAATCCCGGGCCAGACTCGAGGGAACTCGTCTGCGGTCTGCGAGAGAGCACCGGCTCAACCGAGGCGTCCGCTTTGCGAAAGGAACTTGCGGCGAGAAAGAAAGACGAAGAGCCGAGGAAAGAGAAAGAGCGAAACGACTTTAAAGAGCTGCTCTCTGAAAAGGCACTCGGGCGATGCAGCAGCAGCAGCAGCGGCAGCGGCAGAGCTGCTCACCACGGGGGAACAGGTTCTCGGCATGGTTACACGCGTATTCACCGTGCTAAAAACTTTGGCTCCTTCGACCACCGATGGTCCGCCGGCGAGTAACGCGGAGACGCGGAGGCGAAGTCCTCCTTCGTAGTTTACTCCCCCCCCCTCCTCCCTCTCGCTCACGAGAAAGACCCGTTCGGGGCCAGGGACGCGAGGGAGAAAGAGACGGAGATCTCTGCTGGGAGCCGAGGATGCTCCTGAGCGATTCCCGACTTCCCCACCCTCGAGCGCTCCTTCCCATACGATCCCTCGTCCCGAGCGCCGAGTTACGCGACGCCCCGCGCTCAAGACTGCCCGGATGAGAGCCCGGAGAGAACCGAGCTCGACCTCCCGCGACGCTCAACCGGCTTCGGTCCGTGACCAAAATTCCTAAAAATGTACTATCCGTTAATTGGCGGTAAAATGTCCACTCCGGAGGCGATTACTCGATGAAGGAGAGAATATTTTGTTCGTCAGAGACGTTTGCCTTAGGTACGTGAAGTACATATTTTAACGTAGAAAAAAAGAACGAAAAAAGAGAAAGGAATTTTGAGGACGTATATTAATGTAGACGTGCTATTTTTATTTCGTACAGTCGTGCGAACTATGGAATCGAAGTTTTTCTTCTCCTGGGACGTAATTATGTACACGAGGAACGAACGCGAATAAAGTCATTTGACCTCCACCTCCGTTCGTAGAGGCGAATGGTTAGTTTCGTGTTACAACCTCGTCGAGTGAGCTTGATGCTTCAATAATTCGAATTGTACGTGAAAGACTTTACGGATCTAAAAAAAAGAAAATAACACGGTTGTTATTTTAACCGGATACGGTAATATCTGGTCCTCAAAGTTAACCCAGCAGTAATAACAGCGAGACTCAACGCTCCCAAATAAGCGGAGAAAACGATGCTCAATAAGCGAAGAAATCGTTTCAGTTCACGACTTCGTCAAGTATATTCGATGCATCAATAACTCTGACTGTACGTGAAAGATTTTCCAATAAAAAAACTCCGGTTATTATATCTAAACCTCAGAATTAAGCCAGCGGCCAGAGTCGGTCCTAGCAGTAATAACAGCGTGGCTCAGCGCTGCCGAATAAGCGAAGAAAACGATGCTCGCACGACGAAATAGGATCGGCAGTGGCGGGTTCGGCATAGCCCGAACACGTTGCACTTGGAGGGCGACTATGGCATGGTAGTACTACTACTCTACACCTGGTATAATATCCCTCTACCGCGCGGCGGACTCGGCTGTGGCGACGGGCAAAATGGTGGGTCGACGACGGAGGTTAGGGGGCCCCGAGAGAGCGGAGCGCAGGCAGTCAGTCGCTCCCGAGTCGCTCTCCGGGCCCCGTTGGCGCGATCGACGCGTCCCGCAACGCACAGTCGTGTCCCTTACGCTACCAACGTATCTCCCTCTCTCGACATCTACGGTCCGTAGAAACACGCGAACGTGAAGTTTTGTTTTGTTTATTTTTTTTTTTCATTTTATCTCCATTGTTTACCACCGCTGCACAACGATACTCGTGCTCTGAGTAAATCCTCACGGAATCTCTGTAACTAAGGATTTTTAAGGAGATCGACGCTCATCGATCCATCGTAGGTGAGATCATCGTTTCAGGACACGTTTCTCTTTTTTTCCAACCCGCTAGGCTCGTATCACACGGCTAACTAAATTTCGGCTCTGCAAAAATCTACACGCTCGGCGGCGCCACTTTCGCCCCTCTTGCCAGTCTCACGATTTTTTTTCTCAGTTTCGGGCCGACCGTCCTAAGCCTAAGACGATCAATTTATATATAAAAAAAAGATCTCTGTAACTGCAATTTTTTTTTACTGTCAATTAACCTGTGACCGAAGTAAGAAAGCGTGCGGCAAGGAATCGGTGAGTTGAATTCAGTTCGGTGCGGAAGCACGTGGATCGAAGCGACGTGAGATATAATAAAGCTTGGTGGTTTATAAGAGACGCTTGTGAAATCGCGTCCCGACGTCTCATGACCCGCGGTACCAAAGTGTATCTCCGTTTGACAGTGGAAGCGTCGATTGCCATGACAACGGAATCTGCGCGGAAAATTAAACTTGACTATCGTCGAGGAGAAATAATGATAACAATAACAACGCAACAGAAGTTATGTTCTCTTTGCAAGGCCAGCGCAATTGTTTTTTTTTTTTTTTCAATTCTCCCTTCCAAAGTCACTCTCTCTTGTCTCCTTAACATCGTTCCGCGCGCTCGTTGTAAGCCGTAAAGAGTCAAACCGCGTCCAGCGACATCGTCGAAGAGAAATAATAATAACAATGCGGCACAAGTTAGTTTCTCATTGCAAGGCTAGCTCGATTATTTATTTTTTCAATTCTCCCTACCAAAGTCACTCTCTTCGTTTGTCTCCTTAAGAGGTGGCTAAATACCTATGAGTGCGCGAGAGACCGAGTGAAAATTTAGAATCCATTTTTCTCCGAAGCAATTCTATAAAATGAAAAACCGACAAATTTTGAAAACACTTTCGGAAAAATCGATTGAAAATGTTTTGAGGTTTCTTGATTTTAGCCCCACGTTGCCGTAAAGCGTTAAACCGGGAGCAGCGGCTTCGTCGACGAGAAATAATTATAACAATGCAACACAAGTTATGTTTTCATCGCAAGACAAACTAATTTTTTTCAATGTCACTCGGCGTCTTGATTTGCCTCCTTAACATCGTTTCGCGCGCTCGTTACAGCCTGCAAAGCGTTAAACCGGGAGCACAACAGCGGCATCGACGGGGCAACAGCTTCGATCGCCGAACGCCCGTTGCGGCAGTTCGCTCGCAGGGAGCGAAGTACCAGCACTGCCACTATAATAATCGAGAGAAATTGGAACACGCGGAGAGTCTCTCTCGCGGTACCCGATTCGATAAAACGTGGTGAAAGAGAAGGAGGAATAACAGTGGCTGTGTGCGCGCTTAAGCAGAGGCAAATGACATCACTGAGAGAACTTCCAGCAACGCGTTCGTGGCTCGTACTTTGTACGCGCCTACGGTGCGCCGTGTACGGCAAAACGCGCGCTCGGGGGCTTCGGCATAATGGCGACACGTTTGTTTATATAAAACCCACTCTCTGTTCTCCTCTAACGCGTTCAAAGTTGCAAGCGCTTTACGAGTTTACTCTGCGTTATTTTACACTGTCGAGCCGTGAGGATCCAATGGCATGAAACCGTCAGCAGATCTATCTGACGGCATGAAAGAGTCAGCAAATGGAACGGGAGAGTCGTAAGGTAAAGACAACCAATGCTGGGACGCTTAAGAGCATCCCCGGATTGCCGATGTTATTAATTGGCCGAGAACACATTTTTTTGTTAATACAACTGAAACCAGTGTCAAGCTGACAGTTTCTCGTTTCCAAAACACATTGATTAATTACAAGATAAATTTTTTTTTCGGAAAAACCGCGTTACTGCGGCGGTTTTTTGGCACGTCCCTGTATTCGGACGATCATAGATTTTGAGAATTCTGATGTACGGAGTCGACTACTTCGTATTAACTAAAGGAATTTCTTTGCCATCTGTTAATTCGATCAATGAAAAAAATTATATTTACACCAAACGATACTGAAGATGAGCTAAGTAGAAAACTGGCAAACCTAACTTCTTCGAAACGTCTGTTTATAGGATCGCGCGTGTAATGAGCTTGCACCAATTTCCGGACACTACATCGTCGGTCTTTTAACAAAATGCGACGATGGAAGATAATTTGGGCTCGAACCTGACACTTAAATTCGGAATAAATTAATGGGACGTGTCCGGGCTTTGACACCGTTTAAACTACACTCGATTATGTGAGGTTGGCGTAATTCTTCGCCCGCTTCATCGATGCGGCGCAGCCGGTGTAACACGTTTATCTCCAGCGGGCGGGACGGAATTCTCCGTCGATATTTTAATCTCGTAATTCATTACAAACAAAATTAGTATGGAATTTAATGTAACGGACTTAAAGTTTTTATGCTAAAACTGCTATATTCAATTTAACGTACAATTGTGATGTGAAATTAACGTCCACTGTATTAAAAACATTGGAAATACTTAATTTTTATAATTTCCTTTAATTTCAATGAAAAAGTATACAAATTGTTCATCACATTTCTACATTAAATTTATGGTGCCAGTTTTTCGATAAAAACTTCCAGCCCTGTACGTTAAATTTCAAATTTTTTAAAACAGCAAATCGGGTTCGACTCTACCCGCCAGTAAGCGTGCGTTGGGACTTCAGCGTAGCGGCGACCCGTTCCTTTGTACAAACCAACTCTGCTCTCACCCGCTCTGCGTCCTCTAACGCGTTTATCGCTACAAACGCTTTACGAGTTTACTCGCGACGTTCCAACGACACAAAGCGGCGGTCGTAAAGGACTCGATAATGCGAGGTACCCGATTAATTCTTCGCCCTCGTCGATGCGGTGCAGTGGCTGTAACACGATAATCTCCCGGCGGCGGGACGGAATCCCCGATCGATATTTTGATCTCGTATTTTGGTTCGATACCGAGATGTAACGCGATCGGGCGTTTGCGGTAGCGAGGACATTTTCCCCTCGACGATTCCGTCGGTTCTGACCGCGGCTCGAAGTGATTCGACCGTATGCGTGACATCTTGGAAATTCAACACCGGCTTCCGGGATCCCAGAGTCTGCGCGTATCCGTGACGCATACAAGCGCTCTAACGAATTTTTTTTTTTCGTCCGTTTTATCGCAACGTCGTAAAAGTTCCATAAAATTTTATTGTGCGATCACAATTGTCGCGAGTGGAGAACCTCCGGACTCGTTCGACGTTGGTTCGAGGAGAGGCTGGCAAATCCGGACTACCTGGGAGAGGCGCGTCGGAGAATCGCGCTCCTACGGATATCTCAGAGTAAACTAACAATCCGTGCGGCGTAAAAATCTCGAGATAACGAGGCCTTCCTCCCCCTCTTTCCCACGCGCCTGAGCAAACTTACCGCGAGAACGGTTGAACCGACTATCTGAAATTCACGTCTTTGAGGTAAACGCCCCAATGACCGGGCACGTCCCAGTGGCCGGACAACGCGTGCGTGCAAGAGAGATGGAACGGTAATTTGCGGCACGAGTGCGGTAAAGCGAACTTTATACGCACGCTGTGAAGCGAGTGCGACTTAATTTACGGTCCGCGTATAATGTTCGCTCTATCGCACTATATTTTTTGTAACGAATGCGGGAAGAGTGTGTGGAGTAAGGGACGCGTGCGTAAAGCACGAGAAGCGTGCGTAAAGCACGAGAAGCGTGCGTAAAGTACGAGAAGCGCACGAGAAGCGTGCGTAAAGCACGAGAAGCGTGCGTAAATCACGAGAAGCGTGCGTAAAGTACGAGAAGCGTGCGTAAAGTAACATCGGGTTGATGTGCGCATGCGCTGGATATTTATATTACACTTGACTGTAAAGCGCCACTTACGCCACTCTCGGTACGAAAAGTAGCACTTTTCATTCGTCAATTCCATAAATACGATTTTTCATGCATGTTCGGGGACTCGGACGTTTCCCTTAAATGTCCGGCCATGGGTACTTTTACCTTACATCCAGTATGCTAATAAAAAAAAAGTTGAACCGTTGTTTCTTGAACCGTCAGAAAGCGAGAAAGCCGACCGGCGCTACAAGGTCTAAAATGCTGGAATAGTTTCGTCGGTTGGAACTTGGAACTCGACGCAGAAGTAAAAAAGAAATCTTGGCCGGACATCCCATGCGATGCGAAGGTCCGAACGCGGTAAACGGCCGAGAAGTAACGAGATGGGGAGGAGAGGAGAACAAAATAAATAAGAGAGTGCCAGACAGGTCGAGGTTGTCGGGGAAAGGTTTCACATTTCCATCGAGAGAATCTCTCTCGAAGAGCCAGCGACTCTCGAGTTTCTTCATGAACGAGAGAAGGCGCACGGTTGCGGCTCGTTGCTCGCCGCGCATGCGTACATCGTTCGTAGTAAAACACTCTTATAGTATCCTCGGCGTAGTGGAGCGAGTTGCAAAAGCTCGCGGGTACTCGAAGCGTGTGCAACTCGTCGATTCCTTGACGTCTTCCGGGTATTAAATATATACATATATACACATCATATGTGGGGCATTCTATACCATATCGATTTGCGTCTAACCTTTCGCATCTTGGATTAGACCCAACATTTTTTATATGCTTCAACTAACTCTCAAAAGCACTCAGACTTTATATTATATAAAAAAAAATTGTTTATTATTATTTATGATTAAGAAAAAGACCTCATTGATCGAAATTATTATTATTAGTAGTAAAAAGGTATTTATTGACAGTAGGAGTTGATCATTACAGTCTCCGATACATCTCTCTATTTATTGATACGTCGCTTTTAATAAAACTGCCAATGGGCCATCGACCTGAGTCTTTCAGTCTTATTATTATTATTTATCAAAATTACAAGACAAACCAGTCGATTGTGGGCTGTCGCTTGCCAATTTTTATATGCAACACTCCATTTTTGGGAATCTTTTGCAGATTTTTAAATTGCGGTGATCAATAAGCTTATTTTCTTAATAAAAAATAATTCTAAACGATTTTTAAAATTTGGGTGCTTTTTAGAGTTCGTTCAGTCATACAAAAATCGGGTACCCAATCCAAGATGTGAAGGGCTAGAGCAAGGTCGAAACTATACGAAGTATAGTATAAGCACGTACAATATTCCCACGTGAGATCGCCCGTACATTACGGCCCTTCCTCTTCGACAGCACAGCAGTCTTGATTCGCTGGCCGTTGCCAGTTTTACGATGCAGTTTCTGGGAAAAGCCTCATTGTTCGTTGAGGCGATCGGAAAACCCGCTACCTTCCCGGAGCCTTTCCGGGAAAGTCCCGAGGGTCTGAGAGGCCCGGTTGATATTGTGCTCGGGGTCACGTACGCCCGAGCCCGGCGACTTTGGAACGTGAACGTACCGTGGCCGGGCACTTCGGTATTTACGAAGGCGCGATTTATCTCGAGGCCAATGGGAGCAGGTTCTCCCTTGGCGTGAATTTCCTAGACGCGTCACTCCGTCGGAGACGACGGGTCGAGAATCACACTCGAGAGATGCACGCACAAGATGCAGGCCCCCCGTTCAACGAGTGCTCGGAGCTGCTCGTGGGAAAAGAATTTCCCACGGCCGGTGCCGGCCGAGTCTGAACGCTCGGCCGGGGGGCAGATTAGGTAAATTCTCGTATACTTTGCGTATTCTCGCGTAGCTCGTTCCAGGCAATTTTGTTAACTCAAGATGACCTCGAGTCCTCTGTGAGGACAGTGTCCGGGCAGATATGGCGACGGCCACGGAGAGCGTGTATTAGTTTAGGGACGCAGTCGTCGAGACGTTGGAAATTGTTGTGCGGGCGAAGATCTAACTGCACGTACTTAGTAAATGCTCGTATTTTGTAAATTCTTGTATTTACTAAATTCTCGTATTTAGTAAATTCTCTCATTTACCAAATTCTCGTATTTAATAAATTCTCATATTTAATAAATTCTCGGATTTAATAAATTCTCATATTTAATAAATTCTCGTATTTACTACATTCTTGTATTCAACTAATACTCGTATTTTGTAAATTCTTGTATTTACTAAATTCTCGTATTTAGTAAATTCTCTCATTTACTAAATTCTCGTATTTACTAAACTCTCGTATTTAGTAAATTCTCTCATTTACTAAATCCTCGTATTTACTAAATCCTCGTATTTAATAAATTCTCGTATTTACTAAATTCTCGTGTTTAATAAATTCTCGTATTTACTCAATTCTCGTATTTTGTAAATGCTCCCATTTACTAAATTCTAGTATTTACTACATTCTTGTATTCAACTAATACTCGTATTTAGTAAATTCTTGTATTTACTAGATTCTCGGATGCACTAAATTTTTGTACTTAGTAAGTACTGGCATTTACTGCATAAATTCCGTCATTTAGTAAATTCTCGTATACGCTGCGTACACTCGGAGAGCACGTTTCATCTTGAATTTAGTAAATTCAAGATGGCCTCGAGCCGTATGCGAGGACAGTGTCCGGGCAGATACGACGACGAGCTGGGAGAGGCGTGTATTAGTTTATGGACATAGTCGTGGAGTCGTTGGGACTGGTTGTCCGCCCGAAGATCTAACTGTACACACTGTAACTAAAGTCCGTGCCGGCTAAACTCCGTCGACTCTCGGTTGGATTACACATCGTAAATGCCATAACGCGCCTCGTGTATGCGCCGAGAGTGCGAGAGGCGAGGGAGCGTTGTCCTTTCACCGTGCAACGAGGCACGCGGGCCAGGTCGAGCACGCCGACTTCCACCATCCTCGAGCGTTGGGCGGGACGGACGGAAAGAGTTAATACGCGATTTTACGCACGTATGCCCAACGTCGATTTATCCGAAAGGGAACTTTCCTCGGGCATCCGCGTCTATCCAGAGACTCGAGAAAAACAGTTTCCAAGTATAACAATAATTGGTATGTCAAATTGGCCCCTGAAAATTATGGCTTTCAGAGTAAGTACAAAAGTATCGAGCAAAAAAAATACCGCTGTGCACGGAAGAGAAGCAAAGTCCCTCCGGTTTCATACTTTTTCGACCTTTCTGCATTCGACGAAAGTAAATTAATATTTCGAAACTGAAAAATTATGCAAATTTGGAGCTGCTGAAAATTTTATTTTCCTCTTCCTTGCCCAGCATAAAAAAAAACTGCAGTTCATACTTTGTCGAGGTTTCTTCGGCGAAAATTAATTAATATTTTGAAACTGAGAGTTTATAGAAATTTGAATCCGCTTGGAATTTTGTTCTTCTCTTTCTTGCCCAGCCGCCGCGTTTATTTTTTATATCTTGCTACCGAGTCATACCAAGTCCACTGCGATTCGATTCGCTCGTTATAATGGAGAAAGATACGCTCATGCTAAAAATATTTTCCTGCCACTCGGCAAGTTGTGTAGTCATCCGGACAAAACTCGTGAATCTCCGCGTTGCGATGACACTCCAAAAGATCGAGCGTCAAAGGACTTTGTGTCATGCGGAGGACCGTTTCACGAGCGTGAATCACGAATGGCATTGCTTTACCGCACTAACCACAGAATGTGCATACTTAGGGACTTGGGCCGGCGTACCGCGAGCCAGTAAATAACCATTATTCAACTTGTCCGGGACGAATTATTTTTGCATTGTAGAGCGCGAGTGACCTGAAATTTTATACTATTGATATGTACGTGACAGTGTACCATAGTTCGTACACTGAGAAAAAAAAATCGATTGAGTCAACAAAATGAGCGCTTACGGGTGGCGAAACAAATTTTTGGTTGATAGAACGAAATACTTGCTGTCAACGTGGTATTTCTTTCGATCAACCAAACATTTGTTTCGCCACCCGTAAGCGCACATTTTGTTGACTCAAATGATTTTTTTTCTCTGTGTATATTCTTAAAGCAATAAGAATAACCGAAGAGTCTCTTCGACTCCTCTTCATCGTCTTCTTCTCTTCCTTTCTCTTCTTTCTCTTCCTCTTCTTCTTTTGCGGCTTCTCCTCATCTGCCCACTCGCAGCGCGAGTTTGAACTCCCAGTGACCACGATCGAGGCAGTTAGCGGCCGTAAAAAAAAAAAAAATAACATTCATAAAAGTCGCACCAACCAGAACCTCGGTTCTTCGATCCAACTTTCCATTTTACCGATAGCCTATTTTTTATTCATCTTCTTGAGCCTGAGACTAGTTAAAGTTTTCTCTCCATTTGCTAAAGTTGTCTCTTCGACTCCTCTTCATCGTCTTTTTCTCTTCCTTTTTACTATGTTTTTTTTTCTTCTCCGGCCTCTCATCATCCGCCCACTCCTAGCGCGAGTTTGAACTCTCAGTGAACGTCACCGGAGCAGTTTGTGTTAAAAATAGCATTGCATAAAAGTTACACCCACTAAAATCTCGGTTCTTCGATACGCCTTGCCATTTTATCGACACCCTATTTTTTCTTTTCTTCGAGTCTGAGACAAACATTTGTCAAAGTTGTCTTCTCGACTCCTTTTGCTCGTTTCATCTTCATCATCTGTTTCTCTCCCTTTTCATCACCTGTTTCTCTTTTCATCCTCTTCTTCTCTCCCTTTTCATCCTCTTCTTCTCTTCCTTTTCATCGTTTTCTTCTCTTCCTTTTTTTTCTTCTCCGGTTACCCATCATCAGCCCACTCGCAGCGCGAGTTTCAACTCTCGCTGAACGCGATCTGAGCGATTGGTGTCCGTGAAAAATGGCAAACACTGCATACAAGCTGCACGAACCAGAAACTCGGTTTGTCGATCCAACTTGCCATTTTACCGACACCCAATTTTTTTTATTTTTCTCGCGTCTGAGACGAGCATTTGTCAAAGTTGCCTGTTCGACTCCTCTTCATCGTCTTCTTCTCTGCCTTTTTTTAAATTTTTCTCGAGTCTGAGACGAGCATTGCTAGGTGAGTGGTCGCATTTTCTTGACTTTAGGAGAAGCCTCGACGGGGGAGAGGGCCGAGTCCCGCGTGAGATTATTCAAGGTGTGTGGGCATGGGGGACAGGGCCGACCGGAAACACTTGGTACCCGAGTGTGCGCAAGCCACGGCACGCTTGTGACCCTGTTGTTCAACTATCCGCCAGACCGTCCATAAATCACCCGGAGCTCTAACCGTGGAATTTTATGCGGGCGGTTGCTCAGTCGACGTGACAAATCCACTGCACAGTCCGGAATGCCGTAAAGGTCGAGGAACCGGATGTGGTCTCGCAGCGTACTTTGGTCATTCCGAAAAAGCAAAGATAACGCACAACTTTCCTCATGGCTTTCTGCAAGGAAAGTCGGACGACGAATCGACCAGAACCAAAGTTTTGCGAGGTTTGAGACATAAACCTACTTTGGTAGGTTTGAGACATAAACCTACTTTGGTAGGTTTGAGGAATAAACCTACATTGGTAGGTTTGAGGAATAAACCTACTTTGGTAGGTTTGAGGAACAAACCTAATTTGGTAGGTTTGAGGAACAAACCTAATTTGGTAGGTTTGAGAAATAAACCTAATTTGGTAGGTTTGAGAAATAAACCTAGTTTGGTAGGTTTGAGAAATAAACCTACTTTGGTAGGTTTGAGGAATAAACCTACTTTGGTAGGTTTGAGGAATAAACCTACTGTAGTAGGTTTGAAGAATAAGCCTACTTTGGTCGGTTTGAGGAACAAACTTACTTTGGTAGGTTTGAGGAATAAACCTACTTTGGTCGGTTTGAGGAACAAACTTACTTTGGTAGGATTGAGGAATAAACCTACTTTGGTAGGATTCAGGAACAAACCTACTCAGCCTGTTCAGCCGACGTCACAAATCCACTGCACAGTCCGGAATGCCGTGAAGGTCGAGGAACCGGATGTGGTCTCGCAGCGTACTGTGGTCATTCCGAAAAAGTAAAGATAACGCACAACTTTCCTCATGGCTTTCTGCAAGGAAAGTCGGACGACAAATCGACCAGAACCAAAGTTTTACGAGTTTTGAGGAATAAACCAACTTTGGTAGGTTTGAGGAATAAACCTACTTTAGTAGGTTTGAAGAATAAACCTACTTTGCTCGCTTTGAGGAACAAACTTACTTTGGTAGGTTTGAGGAGCAAACCTACTTTGGTAGGTTTGATGAATAAACTTACTTTGGTAGGTTGGAGGAATAAACCTACAAAGTTAACGATAAACGCTTCTCGTAGTTTTCCTCATTGACAATCGGAGGATAAATCGGCCAGAACCAAAGTTTGATGAGGTTTGATGAGGAAGTCGACTGCAAATCGGTTCGGATTATGCAAGTCGATTGCACGATCCGGAATGCTGCAAAGGTCAAAGAACCGGATGTGGGCCTCGCAGCTTACTTTGGCTATTCCGAAAAGCAAAGTTAACGATAAATTCTTCTGGTTTTTCCGCACGCGGAGTGGAACGATAAATTGACCAGAACCAAAGTTTGACGAGGTTTTATGAGGAAGTCGACTGCAAGTCGAGCCGGATTATGCAAGTCGATTGCACGATCCGGAATGCTGCAAAGGTCAAAGAACCGGATGTGGGCCTCGCAGCTTACTTTGGCCATTCCGAAGAAGCAAAGTTGACGATGAATTCTTCGCTTGACTTCCCGAGCGGCGAGTCGACAAAACGACGACGTTTGACGAGGAAACCTACAGGGCTCTCCCGGAGCCACGTCGAGCCAAGAGTACATTATTGGACTCAATTGGGATTCGAGTTGAGACGAAGGACGCCACGAGAAACTTAATGAGAAGAAGAGTCACGCGGACGTCTGGCCAGCTCCGGTTATCACGCGTACCGAAATAATATAATTCGCCCAATGAAACATAACGATTTTTTTTTTTGCAGTAAAAAAATCTGCCCCGATTCTTCGGGAACAATCGATTAAAGTAACGTCCTTAATTGAGAAGAAGAGTCACGCGTCCGTCTGGCCAGCTCCGCTTATCTTGCGCACCGAAATAATTCACCGAAAAAAAAATATCATTGACTCAAGTAAAATTTTATAGCGGGCTGCCAAAGAAAAAAAATTATTATTTCAATTCTACTTTTAATTCTAACAATTCCATACGGGCTTGACACGATAACACGTCACCTCGACAATCTTGCCGTCGTCGTTTCGATATCATAGGGAATTGTAAGAATTGAAATTGGAATCGGAATAACAATTTTTTTTCTTTAGCAGCCCGCAAGCAAAATTTTTTTTTCAGTGTATCATTGGTCCGAATGAAACTTAAAGACTTTTTTTTAAATAAAAAAATCGGTTCCGATTCTTCGGGAATGAATTAAGGAGGGAGTCTCGCTGCGCGCTGTCTTCGCATAAGTTCGACAACAATAAGAGAAAATTGCGAATACTTCTTGATGGTGTAAAAATCTGAAAAAAAACATGTATACTAAAGGTACTGAGAAGATTAATTTGGCATAATAATTGCAGAATGTTATTAACAAATTCATCAAAAAATTAATTGGTTAACAAATTATCCGGCAACAAAACTTTTTTTTTATGAAAATAATTCGTTTATTTTTCTGAATACGTATGAATTTTTTCAGATTTTTAAGTAATCGTTGATTTT
>JAPYZC010002900.1:0-16023 GCA_030522665.1 Ichneumoninae sp. A BG-2022a | reverse complement strand
TGTCATAATGGATTTTCAATACTTCAATTCGGAATAAATCAGATCTGCATAGGAGCGTCCGAAGATTGGGACGTGTCCGAACATCGGTACCGTTACCTTTAGGTGGAAGCGAATATCTTTATTTATTTGTACGATGTGCTATCTTAAGCGTGCCGAAACATTTAAGTATCGCGCTTGTAATTGGTGATTGGTTCGGACCATAAATATATCAATAATTTAATTAATTAGTTAATTAAGGTAGCTACTACGTGGCACACTAGTCAAAGACTGCTAAATTTTTCGAATTGTTTATCCAAAACTGCATGCATTTATTGACGGTAAAAGAGGTCGATTTGTATTATTGCTTGTGTCCTCTACCAAGAGAAATATTAATCACAATAGTTTTGCAAAAACAAAAATTGGTGGATGCAAATTTAATGATAGTACGTTTTTGTTAATTTTTTTCAAATTAAAATCCGTTTCTCTTTTTTTTTAAGTAGGTACCTTTAAAAAAAATAAATAAAAAGAGGCTGCTTTATAAAAAATTTGAATTATTTTTCAGGGAGATGCATTCCTGAAATCTGGCGGTGCGACGGTCGTCCCGACTGCGAGGATCATCGTGACGAGTACTCGTGCTCGGAGAGTTGCGGTAACGACGAGTATCTCTGCCCGACGGAAAAATGGTGCATACCCCAGACCTGGCGATGCAACGGTGTGTCCGAGTGCGCCAACGGCGAGGACGAGAAGCTCTGCGACTGTTCGCTGGATCAGTTCAAGTGCAGGACGGGCGGATGCGTCGGCACGGAGCAGGTTTGCGACGGCATCGAGCATTGCCCGGATCGTTCCGACGAGTGGAATTGCCTGGCGGCCAATTTGACGACTTCCAGAAACGAAACGCACGTGGAAGATAACGAAAACGGACAGTTGTCTGTACAAGCGACCTTACTGAAAATAAGGTATATTTGCGAAACAGTAGTTTGCGATACGAGTGCGGTAAAGCGTACATTATAAGTACGCTGGCTGTGAAGTGCGAATCTCATATAGCACGAAATATTTTGAAGTCATTATAAAAATATTTCCAAAATCTTTCGAACTTTACGAAATATTTCTAAAATATATGAAAATAATATTTTGAAATATTCGATCAAAATATTCCAAGGAGACGTTTCTTAAATGTTTCAGAAACGTACTGTACTATATTTCAAAAACGTTAATCTTTCAACACGTCCGAAATATTTCTATAATATAGTGACGAAATGTTTGGAAATATTTTTTATTTTATATTTCACCAAAATATTTCTACGAATGTTTCCGCGTTTATGCGCGTGTGTACATGCAATTTGCGTTGGTGATGCAATCTTTTACATTTCCCTGAAATGAAAAAAAAATCCTGCAAAAGATTTCAATGTAAGATTTATGAGTGGACAAAAAAATATTTTCAAAATGTTTCTAAAACATTTTACAAATATTTTTTAATGTCGATAAAATATCTTCAACATTTCACAAAAATATTATTGAAACCCTTCAATAATATTTCCGTGCTATGTGGGGTGCGACGCAGCTCACAGTTTCGTGTAATGTTCGCTGCTTTAGTGTCGTACAATATTTTTCGTCACGGATACAGAAGGGCTACTTCAGTTGCCGAGTGTGGCGTAAGACCGACGCTCTTACTTCTCACCCGCGAAAGCGTGCGAGAAAGTAAATTTCCGTGCGAGAAGTAAAATCGGGCCGATGTGCGCATGCGCCGTGTATTTACAGTGCGGCGTGCCGTAAAGCACCACTTACGCCATTCTCGGCAGGCACGAGAAGTAGCACTTCTCATGCATGCGTTGTAAAAAATAAATTTATCGTTGATCGATCAACATTGGGTCCGTCATTAAAATTTATATGTACATTTTTTCAGACAATCGAACAATGAACGTCGTCTCGTGTGCAACGACGGATGGACGCAGGAGCTCAGCGACTCTTACTGCCGAAGTCTCGGTTTCTTCGGCGCCGAGAGCACGCAGACTGTGGCGCAGGAGGAAGGACGGAAGGTTCTGAAACTGAAGGCAATGCCGGATGCTGGAGCGAGCCTCGTTTCGAAATTGGAGCCGGTGGAGAAATGCGAGTCCGGTGAAGTCGTCGAAGTGTCCTGCCAGGAGTTTTCCTGCGGAGCTCACGAGACCGAAGGACCCACGGCTCGACTGGTGGGAGGAACTCCGGCCGGTGAGGGACAGTGGTCGAGTGTCGCCCTGCTGAAGGAATTGAAGCACGGAGTCTCCTGTACCGCCAGCGTACTCGGACCTATGCACGCACTCGCCAGCTACTCCTGCATACACAGGTTAATTAAAATTCGACTGAAATAATCGACGTCGCCTATGATTATACGATGTACACTAGGACCTCGATTCCGTTCACAGCGGCGGGACCGGCTCCGCATCACGCTTAAGGTAGTACTAGCGGAATGACTGACGCCGCATAAGTTTGAGAGGAATAAAAGAGAATTACAAACACTTCTCGATCGGATAAAAATTTGAGAGGAATAAAAGAGAATTACAAACACTTCTCGATCGGATAAAAATCTGAAAAAAATCAAGCTTATGGAAGATGCTGATAAGATTGTTCGTCCATACGAACGAATCATTTTCATAAGAAAAAAAGTTTTGTTGCCGGGTAATTTGTTAACCAATTAATTTTTTGATGAATTTGTTAATAACATTTTGTGATTTTTTTCAGATTTTTACACCATCAAGAAGTACTTGCAATTTTCTCTTATTGTTGTCGAACTTATGCGAAGTCAGCGCGCACCGAGACTCCCTCCTGAAGTGAAACCTCCCCTCGGATACAACAGTTAGAAATTTTTCAGGTTGGACTCGTCGCATACAGTTTATCATTTTCTCGCATTGCAAAAAATGCAATGAAACTTTCAGAATAGGAGTAGAAAGCACAAACGTAGTCTTTCGTTCTTGATTTTTGGTGTGAAGTCGAATGAAAAAATTGCCGTGCTATTACCACGGGAAATGTGTAATTAGCTAAGTTGTGCTATAAACGTGGTAAACCGTTTGCGACGATTTCACCTACACAAATTCCTAATTGTCTTACCCTAGAGGAGGTTTCACTTCACCGTAACTAAATCGAGGTTGCAAATGCCCCGCCCATGCTAACTGTCGAGCATGGCCCATAGATTCTCCTTGAACAGGCCAAACCGATCGATATTCGCTCCGTGGGGGAATTGAAGTGTTGAGGAAATCGAGGGCCCAAAAATCGAGGTCCTAGTGTATGATATATGATATGTTGGCTCACACGCTCGCATGGTTCCTAGCATTTCCTAGCAGTTCCTTAGCAAACCAACAAACAAATCAACAATTTTCCAAAATACATATAATGCATTATATTATATTATATTATATTATATTATATTATAATATAATAGAAAGTGTCTATAATAGCAAAGAGAACATTTAAAAAAAATTAAATTGTTTTCAGACTTAGGCAGAGCAACGGTTGGGAATTGTTCACCGGCAGGGATCTACAAAAGTCTACACCGGTGAAGAATATCATTCCGTATCCTCAAGTGAAGTACAATCAGTTCCTATACAACAACGACATCGCCCTGATCGAGCTGTCCGAGCCTCTGGTATTCTCAAGGAACGTCAGTGCAGTCTGTCTTCCCAGTCAGCCGTTCCCGGTACGATTTTCCTCTCGCAGATACACCCGATTCAATGTCGACGCGCAGATGTTTAACAATTTTCTTAACGAAACGCTTTCTGTCGATATTGCAGCCGAGAGCTTTGTGCGTGACGGCCGGATGGGGCTTCGCGACGAACGGCGAGGTGAACTTGAAGCAATATCTAAAATTCCTGCCCATACCGACTTACGACTCTGAGAAGTGCAATGCCACCAGTCACTACGCCGGTTTCATAACTAAAGACAACATATGCGCCGGTTTCACCGATGCCGACAAAGGATCTTGTTACGTGAGTAACTTTCGACGATAGCGCAAAGAAAGTTCGTAAAACGAAAAAATGCACCCAGAAAAAAAAATTATTTGACGGCCACCGTTTATTTGGTTTAAGTAAAATATTAATTCGATTTAAATAAATCTTTAAATAAATATTTATTTAAATCAAATAAATGTTTTTTCTGGGTGTGATCGATTATTTTATCTAATTATGAAAAATGATTTATCCTTTGCAGAACGACGAGGGAGCACCGTTGATGTGCGCCACCGAGACCGGAAGATGGGAGATTCAGGGCCTCCTGAGCCACCACAGCAGATGCTCGAGAGTTCATCCCGCGATATACTCTAGTTTGAATCCAGCATTGTCCTGGCTGCGAAACTCGGTGCCTGCGCTGCAGACACAGACTTAAAGAAAAAAATTAGAATTCCGCCAATCGTACTAATTCAATGAAATTTGATTTTAAAAAAAGAAACGAAGAGATAATACTTAAGAAGTGTCTGAATTTTCTTCGACTTGCTGATCGAAGCCGTGTGATCGGTCTGTGATTGATAATCAAAAGTTTGCAGGCTAAAGTCCAGAGCGCGGCAAACTCGTCTTCCTCAATTGATATGTAGAGTGTTAGTTGTACATCGAGACTCTTAGTGAGAACATTAGTCGAGACCCTCGCAAACGCGCATCGCTTCTCGAGGAAGTCCTGCAAAGTAGAAACAAAAAAAAATTTATACCGAAATGAATTGATAAGTAATCGCACAATTTCAAGGAAGCCACACTCGGTGCTTCGAAACTGCTCACAATACGATCGCAAGAGGAGATAAACTGAGGCACACCGGGGACACTTGTATATACTGTATAAAGCGACTGTTTGATACCGACTAATAAGAGATTTTTTTTACTTGTCTGGCGTAGCGGGCCCCTTGAAGTCCGCTTTCAATTTTTTTTATTCATTTTTTTCCTGACAATTGAAGCAATCATTTCGCAGAAAGAAGTAATCGTTGAACGACGACGTAACACGGAGGTTTCGTAAAACGCGTGAATTCGTTCGTACAGAATTAAAGTTCCAAGTTTGGATGTATTAATGTATGCAAAAAATAATTTTCGAACTTCGAAACAAGGGACCCCTACGTATGTACGGACGTTTGATATACACACGAGGCAGTTTGTATCGGAGATCCTCAGAAACAGGATTTTCGACGCGAACGATGAAAATCAGCATCTAAGTTTTTTAGATAGTAAAATAGTAAATGTATATAATATGTAGGTATTTTTTAATGAAATTATATTGTTATATGGTTTATTACTATGAATTTTTTTTAACGATCGTGTATGCATATAGTCACGGATGAATGCCCAAGTATTTTTATATTATAAGAAAATAATGACAATATTAGATTTTTATTATTATCTACAATCCCCTATCGCGCATCGTCTGTAAAGGATAATAAAAGAATGGGTAAAAAAAACTGCAAGCGTACCGATTCGTAATAAACATATATCTATACATATAACATGTTGAATTGAATCTCATATCTTATATATATTTTGGAAAATCGTTCGGTTTTTGGTTTTGTTTGAATTGTTTGTTGGTTTGGATATTTGTCAGAACGAGCAGATTTTACAGGGAACTCGTAAGTTCTTTGAAATTCTCTAAACTCACATTATCCGAGTTTTTCAGACAATTGGATTTTCTCGAATAAGTCTGCTGTTCGTCCGCGTAACAAAATAATTAAATCGTAGAGACAACTCGTATTGTCTCTTAACATACTTTGTCAGAAAAAATCAGACGCAGCGACAATTTTTTGAAAAACACTCTGAATTTTTCTGATATAATGTAACTACTGGAGTTTGTGCGAAGAAAATGACAGAGGTATTTAACATATAGCAGAGAAAATCAGAGAAAAATCTTGAAAAATCGATGAAAATCACTGAAACGTTCGTTTCGAGTCCGTTTCGAGTTTTTCAGACAAATTGTCAGAGAAAAATGTTCACCAAGGAGTCGGGAGGTCCACGGAAATCCAATACACTAAAAGTGTACCTTGTCGCTTATACGACACTCACCTGCTCTTATCTGGCCTCGCTTTTCTGTACCGCAATGTTTCAACAATATCACAACTTGTCAGTCCTCCGTACTTTACGTCTCGGTTTTTTAGCCTGATACTGAAGACTTCCCGTTTCGCAGAACTTGGCATCATGTTCGAAATTCTCGATTTACCTTTCATACATTTACGTTGGAATAGGAAACGTAGTAACTATAATATCACCAATTATAGTTAATTAACTTATAGTCTTCAGTTCGTGGAGAGGCGCTTCGCTGAAATACCGTCTGACGGAACAAAATTTCACCTCTACATGCTATTTAATTAACCAGCATTAGCAAGCTGTTTCTTCCCCATGGACTCCGTGCCAATGAATATAGCGCGGCTAAAGCCGCAAGGGCTTATTTTGTATTCCTATACACAGAAAATACGAGTCACGCGATATTGCAAGGATAATTCTTTGTAGCTTGAAGAAAATTTCGTGCAATTATCAGTACAGCACGTTGCGAATTATTGATTGTCTGCGGTACTGGAGAGCTGTAACAGGTTGGGAGAAAATGTTCTCGTATTCGATGATATCAGTCGTCAATGAACCGTCGAGCAATCCACATGCTATACATACACTATCTAAAGCGTCATGAAACTCAAAGTCAGTGTTGAGAGTGCTCTTCGCTTCACCAAGTTGAGCGTATACCTGGCATATACCTGGCCACCGTCGATAAATGCCACCAAGTGGAAAATCGTCAAGAACGATATCGCCAATTTATTATCCAGTCTGAGCATTCTGTTTTTTTTAATTCCTGTTCTTGCATTACCTATCGTATACGATGGCGATTCCGTCATCCTCACCGACGCGATAATTTACGCCATCGCCTGTTTCAATTACATCATCAAAACCCGCGTGTACAAAGTTCGTCGAAAAAGAATTCAGGTTAAAAAAAAAAAATTAAATTTTTCGATGTATGGATTAAGAAACGAATGGTTGAATTTTTTAAACGTTGAAGCATACATTTTTCGAATTCAGTGATCCGAAATACTCCTATGTATGAAGTTATTAATGCATTTTACTTCCTCATAGAGGAAGCTATGCTTTCGTGAAAACATTAATTTTCGCGATTTTAATGTCAGAGTGCTAGAAATGGTCGAAAAGCAATTTCGAAGACACCAGTTTCTGACTCAAATATCACCCAAAGAGTAAAAATGAGTTATCTTTTTTTAATCAGCGGTGACTAATAGATTAAAAATTGCCTTAATACGACGAAATCCGCAAATTTCGGTTTACGATTTCCTATAATAAATTTAGATGTACATTTTGACGATTTTATTTTTATGAGATCGCCATTTTTTTATGTTACGAAAAAAGGTGCAAAGCAATTTGCACAGCGTTTTTCTATACTTACCTTAAATTAAATTAAAATAAAAAAGAGTAGAAAATTGTATTTTAATTATAACTTCCTCAATGAGGAAGACAAAATCAAACAACGAAATTTATCATAGAGGATTATCCACAAAACTGTAAAACCTGAGGAAGTAATTGTGCAAATCACTTTGCACGCTTTTTTCTTAATTCGAAAAGGTGTATCACCTGCGATACACCGTGCTTCAAAGGGTCAAATATTAATCAGATTTTTTTGATTAAGGATTTTTTCTTCTGTATGTGGATTAAAGTAGTCCTTTGAAATTGACAAGACTGTATATTTTCTAAATTAAAAGAGCAGATCTGTTGGACAGATCTTGATATACGAGATGGAAGATTTTGTGAAAAAACCTCGCTCCCACGAGAAAGCGATTCTACAGTATTACTTGGACAGATGTGGGATGTTTCATGTTCTCGTAACAGTTGTTCTACTTGTGACGATTACAACAACAGTCTTCGCACCACTAATAACTGATCTACTGTTCCCGGTTATGGCGTTCTATCCATTCATGGTGGATCGTAACTTTGCCGTCTATTATGCGATTTACATTCATCAGACCATCACATGTTTTCAGTTGGGCACGGGTATAGCTTTGATAGATTGCCAGACGGCTGTTATGATGTGGTACGCCAGCGCGAGACTCGAGATTCTTGCTGGGGAATTCAAGAACGTATCGAACGTCAGAGAATTTCGGTCCATCGTACAGAAACACCAACGACTTCTCGCGTACGCGATTGAGGTGTCGAATACGATGAGGTACATAGCTTTCGTTACAACGGTGTCGAGTGGACTCGGAACGATTCTGTGCTGCATCCAAATAGTCCGTGTGAGTAAATTGGTGAAATCGATTCAGCGCGCTGATTCCCAGTTTGCGGTCCATTCGTACATACGGTTATGTAGAGTCTGAAAAAATTATAAAGTGTTTTTAACATACATTATTATCGACTTATAGAAGAATCAACCGTTATCTATCAAAGCGAACTATGGACCCAGAATAGTAGTGTTTATGGTGAACCTTTTCATCTGTGCGTGGCCAACGGAAAACTTACTCCACGTTGTAAGTAGACAAAAAATCATTCCCAATGCAAAGACCTACGCCTGCCGAATTGTACGATAAATTGATCGCAAAGATCGTTTGCAATTAGTGTGATTTGATGGCGAAGGCCGTGTACGATGCTCCGTGGACAGACATATCGCCCGAGTGGAGGAAAAACTATCTCGTTGTTCTACGAAGATCGCATCGACCGGTTAAGGTTTCCGTTGCTGGTTTTATTCCTACTCTTTCGTTCAACTTCTATGGCTCGGTATAGTAAACTAATGAAATAATCTCGTAATTTTTTTTATATTTTTTTATAATACTCACGGATTATGTATCGTTGAATATCCCAGTTTCTATCGGCAGCATTTTCGTACTTTACTACTCTTCGCGCCACTATGTCGTAAGAATGCTTCTGAATAAATAGTCACACGGTCGTAGTTTCTTCGTAATTTAATTTGCCATTTCTTTTTCCACCTTCCACGGTTTTTATTGGTCTTGACTGCGATACTGGAGAGCTGTAACAAGTTGGGGAAAATGTTATTGTATTCGATTATATAAATTGTCAATGAACCGTCGAGCAAGACACATGCTATACATACATTGTCTAAATCGTTATGAAACTCACAGTCTGTGTTGAGTGCTTTTCTCTTCACCAAGTTCAGTTTATACCTGGCACATACGTGGCCACCTTCGATAAATGCCACCAAGTGGAAAATCGTGTAGAACGATATCGCCAATTTATTATCGAGGCTGCGTATCCTGTTTTTTAAAATGCCTGTTCTTGCATTTACGATCGTACATAGGCTACTGATCATCATCAATCGAATGATATAAACTTCAAATTTTGAAATTAACGTTGTATGGTTAATTTTATAGAGATTCGTTTACCATTTTTCAACCGGTAAGGTCAAATTTAAATAGGTAGATTTTATACGTTTCGACGGCAAATTTATCAAAAAATGCTGTGTCCGGTAATTTCACTTCTACACAAATAATTTTTACCCCTTTTTACAGCAAATTTCCGAGAAACTTTCGTAACCATATTTTCACAACACAAAACGTAGAAAAAAAATTACGTCATAATACCAAGTATTTTTATATATTTTAAGAAAAACAAGGACAATAATAGATGTTTATTATTATCTGCAATCTCCTATCGCGCATCATCTCTAAAAGATAATAAACAAATGTATCGATTCGTGATAAATATATATATATCGAATTGAATCTCATATATATAAATCAATATAATGGATAATCAACGGTAATTTTAATCTACACTAATCTAATTGCTTCTTAGGTGCCGCCGCGATTTCCGCAGCCGTAACCGCTGCATCCAAGCCGATCAGTGTTTTCGCGATGCTAGTTATTATGTTGTTGTATTCGGAAAAAACGTTCCAGATATTTTTCGTCAGAACCTCGGATTCCTTGTGGCACTGAAGATAGCTGAGAGTCAACTGGCTCAACTTCGGCGACAAATCCGGTACGTCCTTGATGTGATCGAGCTCCAGCACGGGTTTCAGTTCGTTCAAGCGATCGACGGATTTGGCGTACTCTCTTATCTCTGACTCCATAGCCATTACGAGCTCAAGCTTGGCCTCGGCGTGCAGATCTATTCCGTCGTAGGTCGGATCCAGCATTTCGTTGAGTTCGGGCAGCCTTTTGACCAGAGCGTTGGTCTTGTCGCGTCCGGAGAGAGCCGAAGTTATCAGAGTGTTGGCGTGCAGCAGACTGTCGACCATGCAACTTTCGGGCAGCGGGTCGTCTATGGACGGTATGTCGTTCGATCCGTACATCTGCTTCTCGAGCTCCGCTACTCTGCTCTCTAGTAACTCGATGATCGACATGATTTCAAGGATTCTGTGGAGCAGAAAGAAATTGCGTTAGAGTTTGATATACAGTAAGGCAGATGCTGTGACATAGTGGGTTGTAAAAAAAAAAGGTGGATGAATGACCCATGCACTTAACGAATTTCTTATGATTCTGTGGAACAGTTGGAAATTGCTTTAGAGTTTGATATACAGTAAGGCAGATGCTGTGACACAGAGGAATGAAAAAAGGTGGGTGAATCAATGACCCATGCACTTAACGAATTTCTTATGATTCTGTGGAACAGTTTGAAATTGCTTTAGAGTTTGATATACAGTAAGGCAGATGCTGTGACACAGAGGAATGAAAAAAAGGTGGGTGAATCAATGACCCATACACTTAACAAATTTTTTATGAATCTGTGGAGCTGTTGGAAATTGCTTTAGAGTTCGATATGCAGTAAGGCTGTGACGCAGTGGGATGAAAAAAAAATAAGGCGGATAAATCAATGATCCATGTGTTTAACGAATTGTTCATGATTTGTGGAGCAGCAGGAAATTGTATCAGTGTTTGATATATGATAGGGCAGTTGCCCTGGCACGGTTGGATGAAACCGAATAAGACGGATGTAACAATGATGTTTATGTTTATTAATGAATATTCCCTTTCACATGTAGTCGATGATCCATTTGTTACACCATTTTTTTTTCAATTTCTGTGGAGCAGCAGGAAATTGTATTAAAGTTCAGTATACAATAGGTCGGAAGTACTAAGGTGGATTTAGGGTGGCACAGTTGGATAAAAGAAAATAAGGCAGGAAAGGAAGGAAGCTATCAATGATTCATGCATGTAATACATTTTTTATGCCGGTCGATATTGCACTTTTTGGGAAGCTGCAGTCGTAGAGCAAAAGATAATTTTTTTCACTAAGTCCACATTGAAACTGCGATCTCTATATTTTTTGTTATCTTTCATGAAAATATGCAGCTCGGAAGTAAAGCTACGATTTACCCATTCATTTATACCTATACTTTGTGTATGTTTGCGATAAAGGATAATCGTTTGAATGGAAAATTAACGAAGATTATTACGAACCTGAAGATATCTGCATTACATCAAATTTCATCTTTGGCCAGTCTCTATCAGTGCTCGTCTTTAGCAACAATAACCAATTGTTCACTTTAATCATTTTAATCTCCAAGTGAACTTCCTCCAGCAAAGTTTGTACAATGCAAAATTCAACCGTTATAACTTGATGAAATTTGGGCACATGCAAATATCTTCAGGCTAATAGATTATTGGAGTAGAAGGAAACTATGTTAGAGTAAGATATACGGTAAGGTGGACGTCCTGGCACAGTGGGATGAAAAAAAGTGAGTGGGACAAATCAATAATTCATGTATTTAACGAATTGTTCACGGGGAATCGATATCGCACTTTTTGGGAAGTTCCGATCAGAGCGAAAAAAGGATTTTACCACGAAATTTACATTGAAACAGCGAAATCGCAATTTTTCGTAATCTGTCTTAGAAATATGCAGAAGGCAAGTGAGGTTACGATTTATCCATTCCTAGGTTCGTACTTACGGGCTTTGTTTGCGTTTGTGATAAAAGCTAAGCTTTCGAACGGTAAGTTTAAGGACACTCGTTCGGCCTGTTGACGAACCAAGGTGCGATTGTTTCAAACTATTTTTCGACAATTGAAAACAAACTTTGACAGCCGCGATGTGTCAGACTGTTTCTGGGAGGACAACCGAGAACGCCGAGGGATGAAACAAGTGGCGCCGAGATGTTTATTCATTGAATTCGTGTTATCTGCTCTTACGTGACAAACCTATAAGAATGATAAGTTATCGACGGTAGACCGATACGATTTCTGCGGAAGGATAGAGTAAGATTTTAAACAGTTACACGCACAACGCCGATTACAATACAATTAGACGAGTCGCATTTTTGTATCTAAGTTAATGCTTTTTGCGGCTATTTTTTTAATACCGGATGTGGCCGTGTTTTTCAAACAATTTTTTTCGAAGTGTTCCATAAAATATTTCGCCTTTGAGTCCAAAACAATTGCAAGAACAAGGATGAATAAAATTTTGCTTAATTAGTCGGATTGTTAATGAAAGTAAATGCTCTTTTGTGACTATTTTTTAATACCGGATTTCTGACGATTTTTTTCTTCGAATAATTCCTTGAAATATTTCGCATCCGGCAGCTGTTGCACGGTTCCGAGAATTTCGAAGGGCTTTCTGCGATCACGTGACCTTCCCCCGGCTACCGACTGGGTACCACCGAGTTCGACGTCGCAACTGTACCAGGATAAAGTACCGAGGATTCGATGCCGATGAGTCTGCCCCTCCACGTATCTCCAGTAGTTGCTCGAACCTCGAGCGTGAATCTTCGCTGTACCATGTAGCTGGAAAATCTTTCCACCCGTATGTTATTTGTTTGTTTATCGACCGACTGCGCAATCGGCGGGTCACATGTACCGGTGTTTATACCTTTTTTTTTCGCTACGACTACTCCAAAAAATTGCACGCGAAGGGACGAATGTAATTTAGATCGCTATGGCTCCGATAATTGGATCACAATTGCCAGGTAAAAATTGACGAAATTGTCGTTTAATTTTCTGTCGTAGAATCTCTGTAAAATTATTATTTATTGGACCGAAGGACTCAGGTCGATGACCCTTAATTTGTGTAATTATTTTCGGGTGTACATTTAATATAAGACAATAACTGTAACAATTAATAGCATTGGAAATAAATTTTCCTTTATTATTACTATTTATTATTATTATTATAAAGATATTATTATTATTATTATAGCTCCAAAAAAAATTGCACGCGTAGGGACGAATATAATTTAGATTAGGATGGCTTCGATAATTGTCGTTTAATTTGCTGTCGTAGAATTTCTGTAAAATTATTATTTATTGGACCGAAGAACTCAGGTCGATGACCCTTAATTTATATAATTATTTTTGGGTATGAAAATAATATAAGATAATAGCTGTGAAAATTAATAGCATTGGAAATAAATTTTCCTTTATTATTATTATTATAAAGTTATTATTATTATTATTATTAATGCTCCAAAAAAAATTGCACGCGTAGGGACGAATATAATTTAGATTAGGATGGCTTCGATAATTGTCGTATAATTTGCTGTCGTAGAATTTCTGTAAAATTATTATTTATTGGTCCGAAGAACTCAGGTCGATGACCCTTAATTTATATAATTATTTTTGGGTATAAAATTAATATAAGATAATAGCTGTGAAAATTAATAGCATTGGAAATAAATTTCTCTTTATTATTACTATTTATTATTATAATTATAAAGTTATTATTATTATTATTATTATTATTGCTCCAAAAAAATTGCACGCGAAGGGACGTATATAATTTAGATCGGGATGGCTCCGATAATTGGATCACAATTGGCGGGTACAAATCGACGAAATTATCGTCTAACTTACTCTCGTAGAATTTCTGTAAAATTATGATTTACTGGACCGAAGTTTTCAGGTCGATTAGGCTTAATTTATATAATTATTTTTGGGTATAAAATCAATATAAGATAATAGCTGTGACAATTAATAGCATTGGAAATAAATTTTTCTTTATTATTATTACTTATTATTTATTATTATAATAAATTTTTCAGGTCTTCCACTGCCGCTCGCTGTACTTATAATCGTCCTGGCGTCTCTGTGCTTCTCGAATTCGTACGACGGCCAATTCGTCTTCGACGATTCCGTGGCTGTGGTAAACAATCCCGATGTCAAAGATGGTACTTTGATAAATTTGTTTTTCAACGACTTTTGGGGAACGAAGTTGTCCCACAAGCAGAGCCATCGATCTTACAGGCCACTCACCATTCTTACGTTCAGGTAAACATTGTGGGAAGTAAACAAAAAGAAAAAAAACTGCCCTTTTATATGATTTGGTTCAAAGAATTTTTTAATTTTTAATTTTAACAATTTCTTAAATTAATTTTTGTTAATTCGGAAATTTTAAAAAACACGCATATTGTGTTACAGGTTTCATTACTGGCTCAGAGGATACCTGGAACCGATGGATTTTCATATGGTCAATATAGGATTGCATACGATAGTTTGTTTATTGACGCTCTACGCGTTCAACATACTGCTGGACGGTAGAGCTGAAGCCTTTTACGGCGCTCTATTATTCGCCGTTCATCCGTGTCACGCTGAGGCTGTGAGTCGATCATGAAATATCCATTATTTCAATGAAAAAAAAATTCAACAGCAGACTATGAAGACGTTAAAGTGTGAACGAACAAAAAAAAATTAATTATTTTCATAGAGCGCAGAAAAAAAAATTCTGCAGTAGTAAAAAAAAATTCTGTACTAGTAAAAAACAATTTTGTACTAGTAAAAAAAATGTTGTACTAGTAAAACACAAATAGTTTGAACCACGAAAAATCGCGACGTTTGTTTATAATAATATTTGTCCTCAGGTATCAGGGATCGTGGGCAGGGCCGACGTGTTGTGCGCCCTATTCGTCTGGCTGTCGCTCATATCGTACAGCCATTGTGTATCCAGCAAAAGAAGATTGTTCAAGATTTTTTCTATGATCGTTTGCATCGTTTGCACAGCTACGGCAATGCTCTGCAAAGAAATCGGCATCACCTCTATCGTGAGTACACCGCTACGTATAGTTCGATTTCCGGAATAAAGAAAAAGTAAATTTTATTCTCAATTAATTAATTAATTTTATTGGCGGGACGAACTCTCTTATCTTTACAATTTTTACAGTTCGGATAACGATACAGAAATGAACCAAAATATAGCATGTGTAAACATCGTTAATATATAAAATTTATAATTTTTCCTTTTTTTATATTAATGTTAAATAAATTTCAGGGAATCTGTTTCATGTACGACATCATGATAGTCAACAAATGCCATCCGATGACAATCGTCGATCTTTTAAGACTGAAATTTTCCCGGAGGGACGTGAAAAATTTGTGGACCGAGAGATCAAGTTTTCTAATACGGCTTGTAGCGTTGAGCGTTACCGGTGCGGTGCTCGTACTGCTGAGATTCAGTATAATGGGATTTTCTACGCCGACTTTCCAACCCGTCGACAACCCATCGTCATTCGTCGACAATGTTTTCTACCGTGTATTAAATTACAATTACATTTATTGCTTGAACGCGTGGTTGCTGATTTGTCCGGAATGGCTGTGCTTCGACTGGTCCATGGGTTGCGTACCGCTGATAAGTGATTACGATAAAAGGATTGTCGCGGTAGTCGGATTATGGATCGTCCTTGGCATGCTGGTCCACCATGTCTTTACCCGAAGGAAAAGCGAGAGCACAAGGTAAAAGTTTTGAGATGAACAGCCGGATATTGTTTATTGATAAGAATCATTTGCTGATAAGAATCCTTTGCTGATAAGAATCCTTTGCTGATAAGAATCCTTTGCTGATAAGAATCCTTTGCTGATAAGAAACTTTTGCTGATAAGAATCCTTTGCTGATAAGAATCCTTTGCTGATAAGAATAATTTGCTGATAAGAATCATTTGCTGATAAGAATCATTTGCCGATAAGAATCATTTGCCGATAAGAATCATTTGCCGATAAGAATCATTTGCCGATAAGAATCCTTTGCCGATAAGAATCCGTTGCCGATAACAATCCGTTGCCGATAACAATCCTTTGCCGATAACAATCCTTTGCCGATAAAAATCCTTTGCCGATAAAAATCCTTTGCCGATAAAAATCCTTTGCCGATAAAAATCCTTTGCCGATAAAAATCCTTTGCCGAT